>OZ024910.1:23886512-23939122 GCA_964017125.1 Flabesymbios commensalis
CTCACACAAGGCCAGGAATGGGTGTGTATGATCAGTACTATCTCTATACAGAGTTATATACCGTCCAGTAGGATTCCCTATACATTGTATATGACCAGTTTCGTCACTTTCAAAGGCTTCATTCCGAGAACCACAGCGCGTGTTTTCATTCAGTGGCGTATCATTTTCATTGTGTACATGTAACTGCAGGTAACCGGCTGCCTTTTCATCTAAACCAATACATCAACATATCTGACAGTGTATTTTGCATGGAGAAATAATTAATGCAGGCTTCATTATGTTTTTGTTCTCAGATATTAGGCAATTAGACATTCAGCTAAGCAAGATTTTAAAAAAATATATATATTTTCTCGTCCAGAATATTTTAATTTTTCATTAAGATATAATAATATAGATAAGTAGGCTACCAATACGTTTCAATTTTAACATGTTTAAATAGATGATACATTATTTTAATTGTGTGCTTACAACAAGCGTCTGTGCAGGTGATGAATGCAACATCATAGATAGTGTACATCTGTTCAAGATCTAATCTCCACTATGGGGAAATCCCGATTCGAATGAATGTGCAGGGAAAGTCGTCACTTATACGGCTCGTAATGCAATCTACTGCAAATTTGGGGTTGTTCATTGCGACATCGTCTCCCCGCACGCTATTAGGTGGTAGCGATCCAGGTTTATCTAAAGCCACATTTCCTGAAAAAAAAAGACATAAAGTGGGTACAACTAATTTTGTCTATTTTTTTAAAATCGTTATTATTACTTGGTACCAAAGTCAAGCACGTTGTATCTCTTGACTTTCATTCACGGCATTGTTTCCTAAAAGTAAATTGTAATTCCCTTAAAAATTCAGACGTTTTAGTTTTTAAGGAGGCTTAAATTTGAGCAGGGGTCATATTACGCCAAATCTTGACCTCTGGTGACCTTGAACTTTACTCAATCATATTGATTTTTCCCTTGTATGGTCACAGGGTCTACAGTAAAAAAAAATAAATACTTTTGGCGGTGTTTTTTCCGGTTTTATTTTTTTATGCAAAATCGTGAATATCTCAATAACTGCTCGGTTTCAGAATGACCACCCTTGCTCAAAATGTGCCCTAGGTGATCTATCATCAAAAACAAGTGGGTGATTCCGGGGCCATTTTTGTACGCAAACATCCCTTGGCTCCTGGACTACCTCCACTCAAAAATGAAGTTATATAATTATTTTACTATTAAGAATTCTGCCACATAATTTAAACACGTCAATTAGGCCATAATTTTTTTTATTCTAGCACTCAAAGAATGTAATATGACAAAATGTATTAAGATGTTCGTTCACCACTCCGAAAACATGTAGCTTGATTTACTTTATGTTTAATGGCACCATATTCTATGTGTATAGATTCGTGGAATGATTGAATATTCAGTGATGTATACTTTTAATCTCATAGGCCTGAGTCACCTAATTATCTAATATATTAATACTTGTCGGAATTTTAAATATATTGTTGATTATATTATCGGCTCTATCCTTTCTCCAAATATATATATTGAAAAGGAAGAAATTAAAAATAAATTATATATTATAGAGTGTTTCTGAGAGTGTTTCTCAAGGCTCTACTCTTAAGAAAGGATTATATATATATATATACATATATATATATATATATATATAGATATATAGATATATATATATATATATATATATATATATATATATATATATATATATATATATATATATATATGTATATATATATTCTGCAATAAATTAATATGATTTATCGTAGGAGGGCGATAACTCTAACGCTAAGTAACTTAAGACCAGGGGCTCATCACACAAAGCATCTTAAAATTAAGGTCATCTTAACTTTCTCTTATTTGCATTAAAAAAGTTAAGATCATCTTAAATTTTCTAATACAAATAAGAGAAAGTCAGGATGACCTTAATTTTAAGATGATTGGTGGGATGGGCCCCTGATCCATGCACGGTTAATGTCGTATTAACTTAAAACATACTGGGATACATTAGGCCTGCTCCTAATTCACATTCCAGAAATTTCACTAGAGCGAAGCAATATCTAGATGGTACGTCGGCCTTTTGACATCACCATATGACCAATGTTACTTTAAAATTTACAAAATTATGCAAATTCTACAAATGGATAAAATCTCTTTGTGAAGGATAGTTTAGACTTGCATGCCAAAATATAGAAAATGTGCGTAATAATTATTTTCTGTACGATGAGCTGAAACTTTGCTATGACCTCAGGTTGTCCTTCATGTACTTGGTATGATATTTGATTGTTACTGTAAAGCCAATCATGCAACCCGAACTGATAGAAATATTTTTTTTTTAAGTATATGCCCCGTTCCGATAACGTGTAAACTATTACCTGATTGCGGCAAATTGTGCTTGTGCTAAAAATATAAATATTCATTTAGCCCTGCCCCCCACCACTCTTTTAATTTAGTATGTAATATGACATCATTTAACATTTTCGGCCTCCTGAAGTATTAGGTACGGATCCTGGATTGATGTATTTACATTACCCGAAAAATTCAACATGGTAGTGACTAAGATAGATCTCGATCCTAAGATGAAGTGAAGTGAATCGGGCTTTAGGCCACTTCTGTGCACATATAGGCTAAATTGGGCCAGGAGAACCTCCTGAGGATGGTGAGATGAGTGGGATGACACTGCCCTCCAGACATAGGATTCGAAATTCAAACCCTGGAGGTCTGAGGCCCAGCACGCTACCTCTCGGTCACGGAGGCTCCCCGCAATACTGAGTTTTACGAGTGGATGGGGAAGAAACATTTTTGTTTCTTTGAAACCGCCGCCGCGGATAGCAGAGCTGCGCGAAATGCCACAGAGTTTCAGCATTAAATTGCACAGCGAAACCCAAGTCTCCAGCCGTCTGGGCATGTCTAGGGGTAGATCCCCTAGACATGCCCAGAACCCCTGATCGGGCGAGCGAAGGAAAACGCTCTCAATAACCCACCATGCCCTATCCCCACCCTCACATCATCATCTGTACATCATTTCATCTCATCAACTGACCACAACGTTTTTATTGTATTACAATGTCACCTTTTGTACCGAAAAGTGACGTAAAGCAATGATTTACTACTACTACTACTTTCAAACCGCCGAGACTGGGAAACGAACACCGAACTCTAGCGTAAAAAGCAGCGGTGCTAACCACTACCATAGGGCCCAGGCCCTCGATCCAAAGATCTAATAAATGTCCATACATTTTTAATGAATGTGCGGGCTGTGAACTGAGAACGCGGGCATGTAACTGAAATGATACATATTTTCGATCTGATTATTCGAGGGCAAGTCTTTGATATGATCATTCAAAGACATCCACGAATTTGCATTGGGTCAATCTATGACTGAAACCTGTTTCGGCCACTGGGGCTAGCCTCAGGGCTAGACATATACACACTAACAGAGTGACCAGCACTTGTGATATATATATATATATGTTTCGTTTGCTTCGATAC
The DNA here is from genome assembly GCA_964017125.1 of Flabesymbios commensalis. Classification (NCBI taxonomy): domain Eukaryota; kingdom Metazoa; phylum Annelida; class Polychaeta; order Terebellida; family Flabelligeridae; genus Flabesymbios; species Flabesymbios commensalis. The sequence goes on from OZ024910.1 coordinate 23,890,008, forward strand.
ACTAGCAAAATATCCTAAGAAGTAGGTGGGGAAACCAATGTAAAATAAGCCTCTTTCGTTACGGTCCCACAACACAAAAAATAAGACAATATGTGTAGTAGAGAGTGGGGTGTAAGATTTCCATGTATAATATGGGACATGTAAGATTATTCCATATTTTTTATACTAATGCAAGATTTACAAGGTATACAAATGATAATATATAACAATTATGTTTAAGCAAACAGCGTAAAGTGCAAGATGCCACAGACAAAGTTAGTGACTCTTAAAAAAGTAATAGTTATTCATTCCCACACTGTTAGGCAATATGTTTGCAAAAAATACTTGCTTTGTAATTCATTCATTCATTCATTCATTCATTCATGCATTCATTCATTCATTCATTCATTCATTCATTCATTCATTCATTCATTCATTCATTCATTCATTCATTCATTCATTCATTCATGCATTCATCATGAATGATTCATTCATTCATTCATTCATTCATTCATTCCTTCATTCATTCATTCATTCATTCATTCATTCATTCATTCATTCATTCATTCATTCATTCATTCATTCATTCATTTATTCATTCATTCATTCATTTATTCATACAGTCAGTCTGTCAGACAGTCAGTCAGTCAGATCACCACATACATACATCACACCGCACACATCATACTACACACATCATACTACACTCAACACACCACACACAACACATCACATACATTGTAATAAATACAGCTCACTAAACACATTGCACCACATACACAACAACACACACCATACTACACGCATCACAACACATACAGCACACAGCACACACATCACACTACACACAACATACTACACTTAACACACAGCACACAACACATCACACACATTGTAACACATACAACACACCACACACATTGTACCACATACACAATAACACACATAACACACATCATAATACACAAATCTGAGTTGTATTCGCTAATAGTCTGGGAGCCAAGTCCTGTAGTGTGTCACTTCGCTTGACCCAAAGAGTGGCAAATGTTTGAGTTGTTATTATGACAGGAAAACAACCCTAGGACATAGGACATCATTATGGTGGGTGTAGAACTTTACTGTGACAGCAAAGTCCATGAAATGAGGGATGTTCAAGGGTACCCTCGAGTCTATATACTGCATTTTTTAAAACACCTGGTAATTAACAGGTAAATCACAAATTTCGTAGAATGTAACTCTTTCGTTTGCTCTGTATGTGTACGTTTATGAGCATGCTAATATCTGTTGTCTTCATTTTGTATATCTGTCATCTGTTTCCACCATATCAAGTTAGAAAAAAGCTTATCTTGTTGCATGCAGGATTTATGAGGTCAAAGGTCCGGATGGGGTACTAGTACTAGTTACATTTTGTCGACCACATGTAATAACAGAATCTTTATTTTCATAGTTATAAACAGCTTTAATACCACTCTTGTCACATATTGTCATTGAATACATTCCTTAATGCTACATAGATAAAGTAATGGTATTTTTCAGAAAACATGAACCCACCCTTAAATCGCTAAAAGTCATAATTTCCAATAAAAAAAATCACAAATTTCGTACAGTGTAACTTTTTTGTTTGCTCTACATGTGTATGAATATGAGCATGCTAATGTATGTTGTCTTCATTTTGTATATCTGTCATCTGGTTCCATCATATCAAGTTATAAAAACCTTAGCTTGTTGCATGAAGGATTTATGAGGTCAAAGGTCCGAATGGGGTACTCTCACTATTTACATTTTGACGACCCTATGTGACAACAAAATCCTCATTTGTATAGTTATAAACAGCTGTATTACGACTCTTCCCACATTTCGTCATCGAATACATTCAGGACGAAACACATGTGAAATTAATATTGTTTTAAACCCACCCTTAGATTGCTAAAAAACGATATTAAAAAAGAAATTAACACAGCTAGAGCACTTGTCGAACGTGTTGTGACATTATTCACCACCAGGTGGCATACAAATATGTCTTACATCACAATCAGTAATGTGTTGTGGATATTTTGGGACCACAGGCTGATATACTTAGATTGTTATCAATATTTCAGTTATTGAAAAGGGTGTCAATGGTAGCATATATAGATCTGTCCCACTGATAGTTGACCAGGGGATCTAGATTCCTTGGTTAGAATGTGCATTACAAAGCTCATTGAGGCCCATAACATATGGTGATGTGTTGCCAATGGTCAAAAGTTGGGTAATATGGGTAATCTGCCTGCAGAGGGAAAGCGGGGTCTAAATTTGTTTTTATGACATATCCATAACAATCACCTCAAATGAGTTTATGTCGCCTTTGTCATGGCCATATTACTACATTCTAGTTACATTCTAGAAGTCCTTACTCACCAGCAACAAACAGCTTGGAACGATCACTGACTTTTTTAATGTTTAGAGTTTTATAAAGTTGCTCATGATAATACTTCGAAGGCAGCAGTTATTAGCAAAGAATAAACCCACATATTGAGAAAAACGTCTGAAAAAAGTAATGTCTGATGCCATCATTATGAATCTAAGGTATACACTAGTAAAACATTTTTAAATGAGAAGAGGCGCATAGTGCAAATAGTAGTAGTAGTAGTACTTATATCGTTGGTTGAGTGGTATGCTACACTCGTCCCACATTTATTTCACTCTAAATCACTGTTCTTATTAGCAGTGTCTCTAGATAACGGCAATGCTGGTGTTTTATGGTGTCAATTATTCAAGTGAATGGAACAGGACTTTCTGTAAATATGACTCAGCATAAAAGACTTGCATTTAGGAGACAAACATTTATTGAACCATTGCTATATCTATATCTATATATATATGCTTCAAATAAGAGCCGGAAATGTTAAGTATTGGTGAACAGTGAAAATATTTAAAAAATCCAGCACTTTTTTATCTCTAAGGTTCGATTTATTTTGTCAAAAATATCAAAACTGTATATATGTTTCGTTTGAAGTGTATTCAATGACACAATGTGGCAACAGTGGTATTAAAGCTGTTCATAATTATAAAAAAATAAGATTTTGTTAATACAAAGTGGTCGAAAAAAATAACTAAGAATACCTCATCCGGACTTTTGATCTCATAAGTCCTTAATGCAGCATGGTGAGTGTTTTTACTTTTGACATAGTTGTACCAGATGGCAGATTTATCATATGAGGGCAGCAGACATTAGCATTCTCATAATCATAAGAATGTACAGTAAATTGAAACGTGTGCATAACTGTGTTTATTTATTTTTTTAATATTTACTTCCAGCGCTCTAGGGGTGGGTCTACGTTTTCTGAAAAAAATCTAAAATTGAGATATGTTTCGTTCGGAGTATATTCAATGACAAAATGTGGCAAGAGTGGAAATAAATCTGTTAATAACTATAAGAATGACAATTTTGTTATTACAAGAGGTCGACAAAATGTAACTAGTGAGAGTACCCCATCTGGACTTTTGACCTCATAAGTCCTTAATGCAACAAGGTGTGATTTTTATAATTTGACATAGTGGTACCAGATGACAGATTTATCAAATGAGGTCAGCAGACATTAGCATGTTCATAATCATACAAATGTACAGAAAACGGAAAGTTACATACTACGAACTGTGCTCAAGTTTTTTTGAAATATTGACTTTCAGTGCCCTAGGGTGGGTTTACATTTAATGAAAAAAACTCTAAACCTCACATCTGTTTTATCCTGAATATATCCAATGACAAAATGTGGCCAGAGTGATATAAAAATTGTTTATGATCATAATAATGATGATTATGTTATTACAGGGGCCGAAAAAATGTAACTTGTGAGAGTACCCCATCCGCTCTTTTGACCTCATAAGTCCTCATAAGTCCTTCACACAACAAGGTAGAATTTATCTAATTTGATATAGTGTTATCAGATGGCCGATGTACCAGATGAAGTCAACAGACATTTGCATAATCAAAATCACAGAAATGTACAGGAAACGACAAAATTACATTCTACGAACTGTGTTAATTGTTTTTTATCATGGACTTCCAGCGCTCTAAAGGTGAATTTATGTTTTGTGAAAAAAATTGAAACTCTAATAATTTGTCATCTTATCTTTAATAAAAGAGAAATATGGACGACAGTGATTTAAAAATTGTTCATAGCAATTGTGGTTTGGGTTTTTAATAACCTGGGGTTAAAAATGTACAGTCTTTGTGACTCGAGGGTACCCTTGAACATCCCTCATTTTAAAAACTTTGCTGCCACGATCAACTTCTACACCCACCCTATTGATGTTCCAGGGATATTTCCCCGTCATATGCACATATCAGACCTTTGCCACTTTTTGGGTCAAGCGAGCTAAAAAACTAGCAGCTTTTTGAAACTTGGCTCCCAGACTATAACTAGTCTATCTATCAGGTAAAGTCTCACATCTTGTTTAAAAGATGCCAATGAGTTTAATTTCTTTATTTTCCAAGGCAGTTTATTCCATGATGTAATGCCATTTAATTTAAAAGCCTTAGTTCCGTTTCTCCCAGTTGATGGCAGGGAGACAAACAACGTTCTATGTCTTGTCTCAACATCATGCACCTGACTAACCATATACCAAAACTCTCAGTGAGATAACATGGAGCTCCGCCATGGATAATCCTGAGGATGATGCCGAAATGTAATTGTTCTACTCTGACATCCACTGAAAGCCACTGCATCTTTAGGAAATGAGTGATGTCTAGATGTGTCCGCGGGATAAATCAAGGAAAACCATATTGTTTTGTTTTGTAAAATTTGGTTTTTATATTTCATAGTTTTTTTTGGGCCGCTATACCAGGCTGAACATAGTCGAAATGGCAAAGTATTAGGGCTGATGTTAATAATTTTCTAGATCTACCCCTAGATCTACAATGCTCTAGATCTACCCCGAGATACCTAATGACAGTATTTGATGTAATTACATTATTTCCACAAGGAAAAGCTAATTTGGAATGCTTTGACAGCATATGTTTGGTTCCAAATAGAATAGATTCTGTTTTACCTAGGTGGAGAGACAACTTCAATTGCTGAGAGACAACAAATTGACCCCAAAAACGTTTACAATAGTTTTTATGTGTTTTCCTGAAACTAACAGGGTAGAGTCGTCCACATAGAGTATTAGTTTGCAGGAGACAGATGATTCCATATCATTAACGTACATCAAAAAAAGAAGAGGACCCAGGATTGATCCCTGTGGTACTCCACAAGAAACCCTGGGGTCAGAAAAAAATCCTCCTACATCAGTAACCTGCATCCTATTTGTCAGGTATGCATCAAACCAAGCGATTGCATTTCCATCAAGGCCTATAGCTTTTAGTTTATTTTCAAGAATATAATGGTCTACGGTGTCAAATGCTTTCTGCAGGTCAATCATCACCGCGCCGATATAATTTCCAAAATCCATTAGTAGTGTTGCAGCTGGTTGCACACTGTTCTCTCAAAAATTTTGGAAGTAACACTGAGAATGGAAACAGGTCTGTAGTTTCCAGGCTGAGTTTTACTTTGTTTTTTTATAGCGTGGTACCACCCTTGCATTTTTCATGTCTTCCAGAATTTGACTAGAGTGTAAAGCTAAATTTATGATATGAGACAATGGACAAGCAATGACCTCTGCACCGTCTTTCAAAAACATTGCAGGTAAACTGTCCATCCCAGTGGCTTTGCTTGATGTGAGCCCATTCAATAGATTATCAATTTCTTTTTCGCTGACGGTCGTAAAATGAAAAGAATTTTCTACAACACCTTTTTTCTGGTAATAGTCTTTTGAAAATTGTTTGGCTAAATGTATTGGTCTTTTAGGTGGTTTTTTTAAAAGTTTTTCTGCCACTGATGTAAAAAAATTGTTAAAAATATTTGCAGCTTACAAATTTTTAAATATAATAACTGGGAGGATGACCCTTCACATTCTTCAACCTTGTCATTATAAAAAGAATTTTTGCCTTTTTTTACTTTATTTTGTATCATAAGTCCTTCATGCAACAAGAAAAGTTTTTTTTCTGGCTTGATATAGTGGAACTAGAGGACAGATATACAAAATAAAGACAACAAACAATTTAGCATACTCATACTCATCTCATGTATAGCGAACGGAAAAAATACATTCCACAAACTTTGTGATTTTTTTTTTTTAATACTGACGTCTAGCGCTCTAAATGAGGGGGTTCACGTTTTCTGAAAAATAAGTTCACCTATGTTTCGTCCAGAATGTATTTGAAACCAAAATGTGACAAGAGTGGTGTTAAGGCTGCTTATAACTATAAAAATAAAGAGTCTGTTATTACACGGGGTCGGCAAAATGTAACTAGTGAGAGCACCCCATCCGGACGTTTGACCTGATAAGTATTTCATGCAACAAGTTACGGAGGCAAGCATACCTTTGCAAGCTCATAACCATGCAAATGTACAAAAATATTGACTGAAATATTTTCAAACTTTAGTAATTTGTCAGTCTGTATGTAGTAAAAGAGAAATAAGATTCACAATGATTTGACGATTGCCTAGAACCTTTGAGTTTTGAATTTGTAATTACCTGGTGTTTTAAAAAAATACAGTATTTGGGCTCGAGGGTACCCTTGAACATCCCTTCATTTCACGTACTTTGCTGCCTTAGTGAAGTTATACACCCACCCTAATGATGAGCTACGGATATTTTCCTGTCATAATAACTATATACAGACCTTTTAGGGTCAAGCGAATTGACACGTTACAGGACTTGGTTCCCAGATTAAACTAGAAAACATAAAATTACACAAACAAGTTTGGACACATCAGTGTCATGTACATGCAACTTTTTTTTTAAATATTCGACCTTTCATGAAAAAGGTTTTTGCCATTTCTTAAAAACGTTTCGAATACTTGAATTCTTTTTCTTTGTATCTTGAAATAAATTGCATGCAGTTGTGCATTACATTCAGTTGATTTTACACTGACGTATGTGTGTATGTATCAACCATTTCATTCACTACATACTTTTATAATCTGAACTAATTAAACATACATATAACAATACATATACTTGAGTAATACATGTGGGGTGATGTATGTGTACATGCTAAAGTACATTATATGTGGTTATACATTATATACCACCAATTCACATTTTGTTTATCTACCAATGTATTCACTCTTTAGTTTTGCAGCCCCAAATATTTTAACCACACTTGCAAATATAACAACACAAAATTTCTAAGTAATAAACGTAACGTGTTGTATTCTTAAAACTTAAAGTAATTATGAAATACTTTTAGCAAACATGTGACTATTATATGTGCCTGCATGTATCAACGTATACATTTAGTCTGGGAGCCAAGTTTAAAAAAGCTGCTAGTTTTTGAGTTCGCTTTACCCAAAAAGTGGCAAAGGTCCGATATGTGCATATGACAGGAAAATATCACTGGAATATTAATAGGGTAGGTGTAGAAGTTGATCGTGGCAGCAAAGTTTTTAAATTGAGGGATGTTCAAGGGTACCCTCAAGCCCCAAAGACTGTACATTTTTAACCCAAGGTTATTAAAAACCCAAACAACAATTGCTATAAATAATTTTTAAATCACCTTCCACCATATTTCTCTTTTATTAAAGATAAGATGACAAATTATTAGAGTTTCTATTTGTTTCACAAAACATAAATTCACCTTTAGAGCGCTGGAAGTCAATATTAAAAAAACAATTAACACAGTTTGTAGAATGTAATTTTGTTATTTCCTGTACATTTCTATGATTATGATTATGCTAACGTCTGTTGACTTCATTCGGTACATCGGCCATTTGATAACACTATATCAAATTAGTAAAAATCCACATTGTTGTGTGAGGACTTATGAGGTCAAAAGAGCGGATGGGGTACTCTCAGAAGTTGCATGTTTTCGACCCCTGTAATAACACAATCATCATTATTATGGTTATAAACAATTTTTATACCACTCCGGCCACATTTTGTCATTGGATATATTCAAGGTGAAACAGATGTGATGTTTAGAGTTTTTTCATTAAATGTAAACCCTTCCTTAGGGCACTAAAAGTCAATATTTCAAAAAGAACTTGAACACAGTTCGTAGTATGTAACTTTTCGTTTTCTGTACATTAACAGAATCCTACTTTTTCATAATTATAAGCAGTTTTAATACCATTGTTGCCACATTGTGTCATTCAATACATTTTAAACGAAACATATATACAGTTTTGATATTTTTGACAGAATAAATCGAACCTTAGAGGTCAACAGGTGCTGGTTTTTTAATATTTTCACTGTTCACCAAGACGTAACATTTCCGACTCTTATTTGAACTAATCCTATGATAACTTCCCTAGTGATAAAATAGTAACTAGACGATTTTGAAGACATAATTACCTTTTTTTCAAGTTTAATATATCCACAGGGGAAAGATGACAAAGTTAATTTGTATTTTTAGCCAATTTTAACAACACATAGAAGTGTAGCTGGTGCAGCCATAATTGTGCTTGTCACAATGCCATCAGCCATGTAGCTTCGTTTCTCAGTAATGTGTTGTCTTCACATAATCCTTTTTTCTCTGACAATGCAAAGACAAATTGATAAACCACCTTTTGATATCACCCATATCACCCCGAATATTCTGTAATGCCTGGAATTGTTCAACATCTTGGATTAGTATCTGAGGTGGCATCAAGCAGCGTTTGTGGAGGAGGACGTATCAAGGGTTAAACTTGTTCTGCTAAGTGAATCATAGTGCCAGTTCCTGAATATGTCATGTCATAACTAAAATCAACTACAGCATATATTCCAGAAGCATATATATAGATATATATATAGCAATGGTTCAATAAATGTTTGTTTCCTAAATGAAAGTCAGTGAATCTTCTGGTGGGGAAGGACTTCCAGAATGTAGCTGACTACTTACTGGTGTTCGCCATTATGTGTCCATATATTTTCTATATGCTAGCAAGTACATATACGTGTAACAGAACTATACTAACAATATAAATCTTTCATTAAATATACTTGGCTAGTCTTTTCAAATTTTGTCATGTACTATTCTAGTATGAATATATTTATTTTTAAAGTAACAAAAAAGTATCTGAAATATTACACAATATTTTAAATTATCAATTGTTCGGTTTTGTGCGTTTTAGATAATTATTATCTATAATTATGTATTTATCATTTAGTATTCCAAGACACAGATAAGAATGATAACATGAGTAAAATGACCATCACAAATTCGACATAAACTCATTTCAGGTGATTGTTATGGACAACTTTAGACCCTACCTTTCCCTTTGCAGGCAGAGTACTCATATTACCCAACTTTTGACCATTGGCAACACGTCACCATATGTTATGGCCCTCAATGAGCTTCGTAATGCACATTCTAACCCAGGAATCTAGATTCCTTGTTTAACTATCAGTGGGACAGATCTGCATCTGCTACCATTGACACCCCTTTTAATAACTGAAATATTGCTAACAATCTAAGTATATCAGCCTGTGGTCCCACACAATCCACAACACATTACTGACTGTGACGTAAGACAGATTTTTATGCCACCTGGTGGTGAAGAATGTGCTCTAGCTGTGTTAAGTTCTCTTGAAATATCATTTTTTTTATCGATCTAAGGGTGACATTAAAACAATCAAAAATTCACATGTGTTTCACATGTATTCAATGACGAAATGTGGGAAGAGTGGTATTGAAGCTGTTTATAACTATACAAATGAGGATTTTGTTGTCACATAGGGTCGTCAAAATGTAACTAGTGAGAGTACCCCATTCGAACCTTTGACCTCATAAATCCTTAATGCAACAAGCTAAGGTTTCTCTAACTTGATATGATGGAACCAGATGACAGATATACAAAATGAAGACAACAGACTTTAGCATGCTCATAAGCATACCCATGCAGAGCAAACCAAAGAGTTACATTGTACAAAATTTGTGATTTTTTCATTGGAAATTATGCCTTTCAGCGATCTAAGGGTAGGTTCATGTTTTCTGAAAAATATCATTACTTCATATATGTTTCATCCGGAATAGATTCAATGACAACATGTGACAAGAGTGGTATTAAAGATGTTTATAACTATAAAAATAAAGATTCTGTTATTACACGGGGTGGACAAAATGTAACTAGTACGAGTACCCTATCCGGACCTTTGACCTTATAAGTCCATCATGCAGCAAGATATGTTTTTTTCTAACTTGATATGGTGGAAACAGATGACAGATATACAAAATAAGGACAACAGACATTACCATGCTCATAAACATACACATATACAGAGCAAGCGAAAGAGTTACATTCTACGAAATTTGTGATTTTTTTATTGGAAATATTGACTTTCAGCGCTCTAGGGGTGGGTTCAAATTTTTTGAAAAATATCACAACTTCACATATGTTTCGTCCGGAATTTATTTAATGACAATATGTGGCAAGAATTGTAATAAAACTGTTTATAGCTGTAAAAATAAAAAATTATGTTATTAGACGGGATCGGCAAAATGTAACTAGTGAGAGTACCCCATCCGGACCTTTGACCTTATAAGTCCTTAGTGCAACAAGATAAAGTTTTTCTAACTTGATACGGTGGAACCAGATGACAGATATACAAAATAAAGACAACAGGCATTAGCATGCTCATAATCATACACATTCAGAGAAAACGAAATAATTATATTCCACGAACTTTGTGATTTTTTTTAAATATTGACTTTCAGCGCTTTAAGGGTGGGCTCACGTTTTCTGAAAAGTATCATAAATTCACCTATGTTACGTCCGAAATGTATTTATTGACTATATGTGGCAAGAGTGGTATTAAAGTTGTTTATAACTATAAAAATAAAAATTATATTATTACAATGGGTCGACAAAATGTAACTAGTGAAAGTACCCCATCCGGACCTTTGACCTTAAAAGTCCTTCATGCAACAACTTATGGGTTGTCAAATAGGACAGAGCGTTACCATATGAGTGATGAACCAAATGAGGTAAGCATACCTTTTCAGGCTCATAACCATGCAAATTTACAGGAAACGGAAAAGTTACATCTGGAGAACAAAGCTACCCTTAATTTTGAATATTGACTTTCGGCGCGTTCAGGATGGGTTTAATTATTCTGAAATATTTCAAAACTCTAGTAATATGTCATTTTGTATGTAATAAAAGATAAAGAAGATTTACAATATTTTGTAGATTGTTTAAAACCTTTGAGTTTTGAATTTTGCATCACCTGGTGTTTTAAAAAATGCAGTATTTAGGCTCGAGGGTACCCTTGAACATCCCTCATTTCAGCGACTTTGCTGCCACAGTAAAGTTCTACACCCACCCTAATGATGTCCTAGAGATATTTACTTGTCATAATAACAACTCATACCTTTGCCACTTTTTGGGTCTTGCGAAGTGACACGTTACAGGACTTGGCTCCCAGACTAATTGCTTATTTTACGAAAAACATCTATTTTGAACACAATTTATTACTATTTTCATCAAGTAATTCATAAATGGTGAAGTGTTTACCGAAACGTGTATCGATGTCTTGCAAAAAATATGGGTAACAATTCTAATGCAGGTAAGAGTTCATTACATTCATATTTGGCAAATTGGCTTTACAAATGTCATCTACAGTTATGAGTTTAAGAACTGTATCAAATGATACTTGGACAGTATCCCCTCAATTATAAATACTTCGCTGTGGTACTAACAATATATCCCAAAAACATCACTAGGACAGGCCATACTAGCTAGTGACAAGTTAATAGACACAGCTGTATCTCTTAATCCCACAGCTGACATACACAGGGTAGCCTTACCATACCGCTGGGACAATCCGTATCAGAATGGAAAAGCGATACATATAATGCATTCATTCTTAAAATACAAGGCAGGCAAAATACCACAAGTTAAAGTAGTGGACATCAGCTCATTCCAACAGGGACAAAATGCTTATACATGAAGACAAACTTCATTTAAATAATCAGGGGAAAGATCTGTTTCCACGTACCGTTACAGAAGCTGTAAATTTTCAGAATCGCAAATTCCGAACACACAGGTAAATACATCGAAAAGCCAGGAGAGAAGATAATAAACGAGTAAGTAACTTAAATTGTATTACACAGTCAACCTCAAGAACTCGTTCTAAACCGATTTCCAATCTAACTAATATATTGTTCTGAAATATCTGGGATCTTTCAACAAAATCACAAGACGAGAGACTACCATTCCAAAAATCAGTCTACTATATCAAATTTCGTCATTATCGGCTTAATAAAATCAATGAAGGGTAAACATTTTGCATTAAATATTAATGGATTTGAGTAAGCCTACTATGACTTTCCACGCAAACATAGACATTCGAAAGCAAAACGACCGTCTAGTGTACAAAGTGTACAGATAAAACAAATGAATGACTGCCTGGTCTGGATAACTGTCAAACACACCGGGCTTACAAACTTAAAATGTTATAATAGGCATTGGTTATGTACCAACACGCGAATCCTGCCATACACGGAAAGACGATATATATATGGTACAGTCTGAATTTGCGAAATACTCTACGTCTTGTCACGTGATGCATTGTGGGGATTTTAACTAAAGAACCGGCTCGAAAGATGATTTCATCGAAAAACCCAAACTGTTCAAATAATCCTACCTTAACTATTAAATCAAGGAGAAATCGGATGAGGTAAGTAACACACACGGAGAAAACATGCTAGATTCATGCGAAAACACAGGACTGAGAATATTGTGATAGTAGGTTAGGAGAGGATTGAGACAAAGGGGACTGCAGACGTGCCCGGAGTGTAATTGACTACCTAAAAACCCTATATAATCTACTAATCCCCTTATATTTAATTTTATTTTATATTTATTCTGGTCGGAGAATTGATCAAGTTGTATTCTCACATGAAAATGTCTGTTCTACACCATTTTTTACGCGACATGATGCAATGCACCTTGGGAAAAAAATCAGACATTATCTCGTGCCTCACTGATCTCATTGTAGACCCACCACAATCAGCACCATCAACCTCAATTTTGGATGGTGCACTTCTGGTGCAACTCATCCATCCTGAGACAGCAGTAACTATCGGTAGGCCTATGCTCAAGATGTATTTTTACAATGCATTAAAAACTGGCTGAAGAATGTCAATTCTGTGAAACGCTGTGACGTCACCGGAAACCGTTTTGAATGGGAACTCGGTGAAAAAAAGTTATATAAGACCCCCTCACCCATACTTCATTGTATTAGTCAGCTCGGTGACAACAATGGAGGTCAAGGCCATTGAGTTTCACAGAATAGGCTTGCCATTGTTTGGGATGTTAAGCTTGAGAATTCACTAAAACATGACACTCGGCAGAGTCGGGAGACTGGCGATCGACTGAAAATGACTCTTTCCACCAAGATATCGTCAAATTTGGTTGTTGTTTTGAGAGTTGATTACAACAAGAGATGTTTACTCTCCTTTCTAAGGAAGTAGAATGTATGGTCTACCTGCTGACAAGGTAGTTCTGAGTACGAATGGTTCATCTGCAGTGTGATCAGATCTTAATCAAAACCTGAACATCAGCCCATGTGATCATGAAGAGGGCAGGCTAATACCAGAATGCTCCCCATCTGTGTGACGCATTAATGTAAGCCCAACATAAAAAGATATAGTTGGCCCGACATTGAACAAAGCTCGTTGGCCCTCTGTCATATGCTTGTGGGAATAGCCACGATAGAACTGCCCCACCTGGTGAATAAGAGGAAAATTTCTTTCAATCTGATTGCACCACCTAGCGACCTCTTTCTTCCCGCTGTTTTTAACGTTTTGATTTGTGGATATTTTTACTATCATAATTCACATATTTTCACACATTTTGTGCGTATTTGTAACACACAAACAAACATGTGTGCGGTGAAGTGTTACTGCATGGTTTAACACTTTACTTAAAGTTAACGGACTGGCTACACGAGCAGAATTGGCCGTCAATGCGTCATTCATCATTCAGTTTTCACATTTTATCGCCCACGGCACATGCCTCAGTGATAGCCCCAGCGTGACTGTACTGGCAAGCGGTACCGAGGACTGAAATCTTAGCTACCTCAGTGAATGACATGAATCATTGAATGATGGTCAATTCCGGTCGAGCAGCGTTTTCCTAAAGATAAATTGTGCAGGCGAGGGGTAGACTGTAGAGTGTAGTCGGATTCACATTAACCGTCGTGAATGAATTTTTGCGGATTTATCAGTCAATTCTGTCTCTGAACCAATTTTCATGAAATTTTACACACACCATTTTCCATTCATGTCGTGACTGACTAGGGCCTACCCTGAAAGTTTCGCGAAATTTAAGAATTTAGACAATTTGACATGTAGTAAATAAATAAAAATGCTGCCCTCTATAAAATGGTCCTGTGTAAAATTTCACGAAATTGGTTGAGAATTGACTTGAGAAATCCGCAAAATTAAATAATCCTGGTTGATTAATTTAGATAATGTGAATCTGACTATAGACTAACTAGGCCTAGGCTAGGGAAATAGTTTATTTTGTACCCCCCTGGCCTGGGCGACAAGAAGATTTCCGTCATTCAGTATGGGCGATAAAATGTGAATGACGGAGGGGTACAATAGAAACTCTTTCTTTTGGTTGATGAATTTAATGTGAATTTGACTATAGTCAGGCTAGTGACTAGTGTATACAGCACCTGGTGGTTCCAGGCGGTCACCCATCCAATTATGGACCGGGCCCAGCGTTGCTTAACTTCAGTGACTGAGCCAACACTGATGAGCTAACGCCGTGTTCCGTATTACAAATATTGTATAGTCTATTGTTATTTTGAAAGCTAGTACATATTTGTTTAATTTAAGATCAAACATTTGCAAATCTTAAACACATCTTAAACACACATTTCGTTTCCAATGACAGTGATTTGATTTGATCGACTAATAAAATAGGTTAAAAACGACAAAAGTCGTGATCAGCAGGATAAGGGTTAAATTAACAGGGCTATTTTGCCGCTCAATACGTGGCTACTTTGCCGCCCATGCAAAATTGCCACCAGAGCCTCGTTTTAGGTCATAAAAACTATATAACAGGTTTCAGATTTTTTCACTGAATATATAATGTCAATGTCTTTATCTGTGTAATATATTAAATGTATTGATAAAAATGTCTACTGAATGTTAATATGACTTGATATTTTTCGATTAACTGCTCAATTATATCATACTCAATAAAAAATATTTATATGGCGAACTACTTTTTTTTTTGATTCTGACAAATGGTATTAATTTGCCTAATATGATAAATTTTAGTTACGATGGCAAAGTCACCAGGGCCACTCTGGCAGGGTATATTTTTATATGAAAATCATAGCATAAATATAGCATACTATGCGAAGTGATAGAATCAGTTAGTTTTCCCACCTAGCTTCGCTTAACACATAATATAGGCTATATGAAATGAATAAGTAATTGATTGCCATGGTTATGCTTTCAGATGCCTCCTCATCAAAGAGTTTTTACTGAACAACACGCTTCAGGTATCTATTGTGCTGGCTGCAAATTACATGAAGGTGTGCAGATCGCCATTGAGAGGATTGATGTGGAGGAGATTCTTGAAGATAAAGCCAAGAGATGGTGCGGATTTGTTAAATAACAAGTTAATTGAAGAGCATGTTTTACACGAGAAATGTCAATCAAAATGTAAATAGTGTGATCTGATAGAGATAGACCAACATTCAGTCAGTGTGCCACCACCGCCGTAATCTGTATAGGGCTGATTAGATTTTTCACAAATCCATAGATCGGAAGTGCCTGAAATCTGAATAGCATTTTCCAGCAATAAAATAACTTTTTAAAGCCATTTTTTAGGGGATGATATTCAGAACTATAAATTATTTTTTGTTGTTTTCCTTTCAGGTGTGACATTCAAGTACTTTTATTATTAATTAACATTTGATTCGTGTGGGACAAATTGTAATTCTGTCTTTTATTAAATATTAACAAAAAACAGACTTTGGCCCTTATAGCCAGAAACATACAATACAGTTTGAATGACTTGCTATAATTATTCATCTAATGTTTATTAGATATTTGTCTTGTAGATACAGTACTCAGCGACTAGGTGGGGAGTTCTATACCTACAACAACCAGGAATATACTTCCGGCTGTTATGACTCAACAGACTGGCATTGAAGTACAACTGGTCAGGAAAGAGAGGTGCCAAGAAGGCTTTTGGAAAGCTTAAACTGGTGCTTCATGATGAGTGCGTAATTTCAAATTGGCCTGAAAATTGGTACATGCATAAGGAATTGGAGATGCTATAAAACTCTTGGTACCATCTATCATAACAATGTGATGACAGCTGGATTGTATGATTTCATGTTTTCTAGAAGCTACACCTCTCAATATCTGCTCAGAAACCTGGGGCCGTGTTCTTGGACGATATTAAAAATTAGGCTGATAGTTATCGCTATGCACACTTCTGTTATCATTTACCATAATATGAGGTTTGAAACACGAACGAAAATGATGTAAGTTAGGTCGATGATTTTATTGATGACTTTTTTTTAAGCTAGATAGCAACATACATGTACCTGGCATTTAAAGTTTGTTTGTAATTTGCAGGTGCAGTGCGGAGAAATCCCTTATGTAAACATGCAACGAATAATGAAATCATGTATGTTGCGCGAGACTGGCTGACGTTTTCCAGGGGCCGGTCTGGAAGGAGGGCTACCAGACGACACAACAGCGGAACATGATCGAATGCTCTAAATGTTTAAATTTTAAAGACTTGAGCTTAATTACAGCTTACCACGACAAATTTAATTATGTTGTTGACTTTCGGTACATTGTACCATATTGTTTTTAGTATGAGCGTTGTACCATCATTACTAGTCATTGGACTACTCATCTAGTTGAATGAATTTATGTTTTATTTGCTCCTGATGGGTAAACACTGCCAGTTATTTTAGACATGTTATAACTTATTGTATTTTTCGCCAAGGACCGGTCTCGAGGGAGGGATGCTAGACGACACAACAGTGAACAAGATCAAGTGCTTTAAATGTTTAAATTTTAATGGCACTGCCAGTAATTTTAGACATGTTATAATTGTATTTAATAAATCACAGAAAACTATTTTCCACGTTTGCTTGTTTGTGTTATGGAAAGTAGATCACATGTTAATAATAGCATCTTATGATAATTGTATCACTGCTGTAACCAAAGCACCAGCTGCGAAATTGCCATTCAATTCAATCTAATGTTGGTGCTAATCTTGGATTGGTTGGGCCCTCACAGGGCCTACACAATGTTTTCTTAGCCCTACGTTGACCTTGATCTTGGAATAGTTGGGCCATCGCATGGCTAACACAATGTTGTTTTGTTGGCCTCACGTTGGCCCTGATCTTGGAATGGTTGGGCCTTCGCATGGCTAACACAATATTGTTTTGTTGGCTTCACGTTGGCCCTGATCTTAGAATGGTTGGGCCTTCGCATAGCTAACACTATGTTGTTTTGTTGGCCTTACGTTGGCCCGGATCTTGGATTGGTTGTGCCTTCACATTGTAAACTTATGCATGCCTAACGCAGTAGGCAAACGCAGAGATGATAACTACTGTTGACCTGGCCAGAATCGGACACCGTCAAGCAACAATCCTTTATGGATTGGAGTATGATTGGATTCAGTCGTTACCGGACTGTCCGGGATGGTCTGCCAAAGGTCAGAAGATCCATCAAGAGAGGCCGACTCACAGAGTGAGTCACTGGCCGCCTCGCCACGAAATATATGTTAACTCAATGTTGGGATTATGTTTATATATGATTAGATGTTAAATCCATGTTGTAATTATTATTAGATATGATGATGGTGTCGCATATAAAAGGTCGAGCGATGTCGACCAGAGTGTGGTGCGCGCCTAACTTGTGAAGTAAGCTAGAAAGCTACGTATTGTGTTTCCCTGTCATGTTAGACAGGGTAAACTGACGATTTGACTGTATGTGATCTTATGTGTTCTATACAGTGGCGATGAAATAAATACGACTTTTGACCCAGAATCATGGTGTCTGTGTTAATACGAATCTGGAATCTATAGAGTTTATAACCAGCTCTTCGCCGTCCGCCTTGTCGTATTGGCGTCAGGACGACGTCAAGGGCTGACGTTTTATAACATGGCCAACACTATGTTGTTTTGCTGGCCTTACGTTGGCCCCGAGCTTGGATTGGTTGGGCCTTCGCGTGGCCAACACTATGTTGTTTTGTTGGCCTTACGTTAGGCCTTCACATGGCCAACACTATGTTTACTATTGTTGGGCTGACGTAAATCCTCCGAGCAAAATTACGTGGTTCCAACGGTAAAAGGTAACGGTGGGCCGACGAATGTGCCAACGAAGGCCCTTTGTTGGTCATATGTAGTGATGTTTGCTGGGTTACCATTGTGCAGTTTTGTACTAAATGTTGTGCTTTTATCACTTTTGAATAATTTTACTCAATTTGGGGCTGTTTTCATAATAATTTGTCGAAAAAGGCGGTGTGAGTCCCCCACGCACTACGAAGCCGTGCCTGTTTTGAATAAATAAACTGCTAAAAGCATTAATAAACAGTTTTGTAGACATCTTTTGTAGAACTTAATTTTTTAAATAATTACCGGTACTAGACTTGTTCAATATAAGGTGGGGGGGGGGGGGAGCTTGAAAATGTCCTAAACGAAGCCTTTACGCTACAGTTACTAGGTGGCTCCCCTCCCAATATGGATTAGTATAGTGGCCTACCATTGTGCAGCCTTGTACCAAAGTTGGTGCTTTTATCACAGTTTCAACATTTTGTTTAATTTAGGGCATTTTTTTTTATAATAATTTGTCGAAAAAGTGGTGTGAGTCTCCCACGCACTATAAGTCCGCCCCTGTTTTGAATTAATAAACATAAAGAAGCATTATTAATCAGTTTTGTAGACATATTTCATGGAACATAATTTATATTTTTTAAATAATTACTTGAATTTATTGAAAAAAATATAAGGGGATTGAAAATGCCCTGAACGAAGCCCTTACAGTAGGCTACAGCTACAAGGTGGTTCCCCGTCCAATATGGATCCCCAATGTGTGACCTGTTGATGCTTAAAAATATGCAAACCACCATGCAAGTGCGGCGTGAATGAGATGGAGTGTACACTTCTATGCAAGTGCAAAGGACTATTTCATGCATTAATGGGGTTGCGATGTATTTTTTGGTTATATAAGCTTAAGTTTTCCACTGTGTGTTTCTCAGTCTTTTACTAATGAATAATAATTTATAGCCATGATACCCTGGCACAACATTGATCAGTTTTATAGCTTGACAACATCAGCAATAGCTATGTGCGCAATGAATTCAACCTGACGGCGTGACCTTGACCTTGAAATAAACTGGATAATAGATCTGCTGTACCCTAAAATCCTCATATAGATGCATTGCAGGTATTTGTGAAAATTATGTGACAGATGTTATGGTGTTTGTATGGCTTTTTGGCAGCCATTTTTAATTTATGCAAATCAGAAGTTGTTAATGTAGAAACAAGTTGTGTCCACCTTTGACATGTTTTCTAATACCCTCGGGGAGCTTGCTGCTAAGTTAGAGCATTGTACTATATTTTGCAGGGTCTTTTTCTTAACATGCCCACTAATTCACACAGTCATGATTGTGTGCGAAATTGTACTCAAAGGTTTATTTGGAAAAGTGTTATTATACATATTTCTGGGTTAAGAAGTAAAAATGTTATATTTCCATTGTAGTTATTGACGACTGTAAATAACCTAAATTGCCCAAATGTAACATCTCCACACATTCTGGAATCAAATATGAGGTCTGGACAACAAGACAAAGGAAAAATGCATACATTAAATCCAGGTACACCACCACTTATGATAATAAGACAAACACTGTAGAAAACACTATGTTTAGAAAGAGGATAGAAAAGTGTGCATGCACGGTTTCCTAGAGCGCAAATTTTCTGTTTTTTAATTGTTTGTTAGGTTCTCATTAATTCGTCTAACCTGGTTGCGCGCTTTTATCAAAAAATCTCCCGGGGCTCATGATGCTTTGCCAATAAGATAACCAATTGAACCATAATATGTTCACTTAAAGTGTACAATGCGAACTGCTGTATATATTTAGGATTTATTTGTATTTCCCCAATTAAGGATACGACAATATGTTTCTACCTATTATACATCCTGGTCCTCTCCAGTCTGTATTTTCCAGGATACCAGGTCGACACCCAGTCCGACAATCTCCTGTTTCTGGGTCACATTGTTCATCCGAATCCCCACAGCGGCATGGAAACGCACAACCAGGTCCGAAACGACAATCCTCACCTGAAATACATATTAGAGAATAGTTTTGTATCTGTATATAGTGAAGAAATAAACACAGAAGAAGTATTATCTTAGCAAACACAAGACGTTTACCCAATGTTAGCTCAATGTTGGACATCTCGCTACTACTGAACTAACGTTGAGCCAACATAGGTTGAGCGTGTGGTGTTTACTGGGTATATATTATTATCAAAAAATGTTCAAGTGCTCTGCATATATGCTATTAATAGTTTTTACACACATCAATTTTTTTATAAAATTATCTATACGAATATACATTTAAAACTAACAAATTAGTTTGCCATGCTTTACAGCATGTACAGAGGGGACACGAATTTGTTTTCAGTGGTAGCGAGACACAATTTCCCGTTGACAAAATACAAAATATTCTAGTCAGTTTGCAGTAACTATTTGCTGACATCAACATGGTAATAATGCATGCGTATCATATACATTGGGTACTTTTATTATGCTATTACAGTGTATTGTAAAAACAAGGACGTAAATTACATGATGGTGATATGAAGTAAATATGAATAACTCACCCCGTGTGATTGATGTAACACTGAGAAAAGTGATGATGACTACTGTATAATCAATAACATGTCTAATTGGTGCCATTTGTGCTGTCACGCCGAAATAAAGGATGTTCCCGGAAGTAAACTGCACGAATCGCATAAATGGAATGACTTCCCACGCCTCACATACTGACAGTACATTCAGCTGTATTTATATTCTAGATATACATTATCACCACTGATAATGGTGAAACAACTACATATGTATTGTTAAGTTAAGCCCCAGTAACTCTTGAATGTGAATATGGACGCCCCAGTTTAGAGATTGGTCAGCCAACCATAGCACTTTTTGTTGCTCCACCAACAAAATATAATTATTTAGCTGCACTCGCTTGACCTTGGTGAATGGTGGTATATAAGTTATATGATAAGGCATTGGCAAAGTGTTTGTAGTGCTTAATCTGCCTGTGGAATAAAAAAATATTTTGCTTATATAAAAAATAGCTATCACGAGGTCAATACATTATTCTTTTTGTTTGTTTGTATAACAAACAGATAAAACGCTAAGCATACATAGTACGATCTACACAACGCCGTGTTATATGACTGTATCACCATGGCAGTAAAGGGTTGTATCTGTCACACGATACATTCGCAGATACGACTGTTTATAATCATACTGACAATGTGGGTCTGCCTTATCATGTTTGTAATGCTCATCAATACCCAGCTAGAATTAAATGAGCAGTTCACAGCTTTAAGTGGAGCGCAACCCAAATAAGGTAGGGTTCTCCAGGGGTTGCATGGTAATAGTACTGAAGGGTTCTTTTTAAAGAACCTATATTGTTTAGAGTGTATGTTTTTATGAAAAGAAAGAAAGACAATTAAATTTAACAAAATATCTCGTCTCGATGCCTTCTCAGTACCAGAGTGTGACTGGGCTGTTACCAGAAAATAATTTAAAAAAAGAAATGGACATATTGGATTTATCTTACTTTTAAAACACACCATTACGGTATTTTCTTTGTTCGACCACAAGCCGGGAATGGAGTTTTTGTTGATCAAGTACAGACCAATTATCACGGTAGGCCTACGGTATTATAGTCAGTCAGGTGTGACCGAGCTGTTGATTATGAGGAATCTTCATTTGTCGGATGTGTTTTAAGTCAGTTGAAACCATTGGGATTCTACATTCTTAGCTGTGAAAAAGGCCTTTGCCTTCGGCCTCGACCTTTTTCACAGCTAAGAATCTAGAGCTCCCCCGGCTCTATCCTATACTCTAGAGCTCCTCCGGCTCTATCTTATACGTAAGGGTTTATTATGAGTCCAATGAAGCTTGTGACAACATAAAGTATCAAATATGTGAAATAGTTAGCTTTACTTACTAGCTATAAATGTATATTGTTCCTTATTACCTCATTTTTCTATAACATGGGGTCGAAGCTTTGATGTAATATTAATTGAGTCCTAATGCGATTATTGAGCCTACTAATGTAAATAAAACATGTAAAGTAGGTGAGTCGTCATGATTTGCCGACTAGGCATTGTGGGCGCACAATGCAATGACCTCGTGTGCAGCATGGTCAACGTCCAAAGGAGTGGGGTCCGCCACTATGTAAATATTATGGCTCAGTGAAGCATAATGACCCAGCTGTGTAATGCATACAATTCAGAATCACATATTTTCTTACACTTAGTACGGCTCCCGGCGTAGCTCGGGTGAAACAGGTGTCATCCCCAGTATAGGCCTACGGATCACAAGATATTGTTTTTATAATGGCTGACCACGAATCTAAAGGAAGGGATCGCCGGAACACCAGTCCAACAAACACGATACGTTGAGCCAATGTTGCCAAAAGTTGAATGGTTTACCAGATTTATTTATTGTATTTATTTACACACCCCTCATTACATGAGGAAATAGATATAAAATTGAACATCCATTGAAATTGTAAAAGACAAAATTATTATAATACAGTACACGAAAATCAATAAAAGATATCAATTCAGTTAATTTTAAAAATGTGTGGCTACTAGAGCCTCTATTTGGTAGTAGCCCTATATCAGATATTTGGACTACAAATTACGCTTTTGATTGAGTCTACAATACCGTGCAGCGGCTTCAGGTACAAAGTGGACTTAGTTTAGGATAGCACAGTCGCGTTGGGAGAATGCCTAATTTCACCACTCTACCCATCTGTGTCTGTCGGTAAGCAGTTATTTAAAATCTAAAAAAAGATAGCTCGTCACATTCGCCAACCATTCATACCTTGGTGCTATACTACAAAACATCTTCACACACTGACTATCACTGAAACAGGAATTACAACCCACTACCTCCATCACGTCCACCCAATATTGCACAGACATTAAAATTATGTGTTTTTGTTTTACATTAGAAATTTACAGAACACGTTCAATATTAAATTCTGTAGATAGGGTATGTTAAACTCGTTCTTTTTCTGTGATTTTTTATATTTGCCATTTGACATTTTACTTCTATTCACCAGGTGTCACCATCATCTGGTGAATCTCCCCTGTGTTAAAATATAATACACAGATCTATACAAGACACCACCACGAGGAACAAGTGAAATGAATCAGGGTATAGGCCACTTTTGTGCACATACACGCTAAATTGGGTCAGGAGAGCCTCACGAGGATGGTGATTCAGTCACAAGATCAATTGACCGAGAAGAAAAAAAATTATTTACATAAGCAATGTAATAAAGATAACCATTTCACTCGATGATGATTAAAAACAATAACAAGCAAGGCCTGTTATGATTTAAAATTATTTTATCTGTGATATTCATTTTTTGTTTCAAACTACCCGCTATATCTTATTTGTTATTCCTTGAATATGAAATTTAAATTATTCTTTAATGTTTTTTAACTTTTTTATTGAGCTATGTTAACATAAGTATACAGCAGAAGTCGGTGGTAAATATTGTAAGTAAATGTTTAAAGTGCTGGTCAACATACATTGAAAAAGATTTACTCTGCATTTCTCATGTCATCATTAAAGACCAATTAAGCTTATGGTTATATATTCCGTTTATTGCTCTAAAGACGTGGACCCCCGTTGTGAAATTGAGCGTTATTTGATGCAAAGTAGCGATGTGTGTGTTATTGAAATATATGTCAAGTCGTCGAGTAGTCATATATTGATCACAATTTTCTAGGCGTTGGTCCCACTTCACCCTGAAATATACTGCACTCTATCACGTGAGTGGACACGTCTGTGAAGTAGACATAGCGGCAGCAACGGAGGATAATTACAAAAACAGGCCAATACTGGAATATTCGTACGATATACAGTAGAGCTGTAATGGCATGCACTCAATCACAGATAGGACAAGGCATAGCGTGTGGGTGGGTGGATGCATCGATCAATTATAATTTTTATGGTCAGTTCAAAGGTAACAAATAAAGTCAGTCTTTGTCAGTATCTCAAATTATTTGCAATTTCTTATTGATATTTATTTTCATTATTAAAGATTACAGTTTCTTTCTCTTTATCTCATAAATATTGGTACATCTAATTATTAATTTATTATTATTATTTTTTTTTATTTTTATTTTTTTATTAAGTGGTGGAGTGTCAATTGTTCTTGTTGGATCCTCCAGTACACACTTCAACCTAATGTTTGTTTCTATAGCCAGGTATGCCGATACGCATGGACACTATATACATTGGCATGATATAGATCTACATGTACAGTACTGATGTGATTTAATCGCCTACCGGAGAAGGGGAAATAGCCCAGAGGAGATGCAGGGCTAAGCTTTTCAAGGTTTGATAAAAATCATTTGCATTAGATGTCTACCAGTATTTAATATCAACAATGTTTTGTGAAATAATTCCCTGCACTTGGATTTTACAAAATTCGAGTTATAAACAAGTAAAGTACGGTAGTTGCGTATAGCGTTCAACAAAGAGACATAGCCTCATGATTGTGATATATTGACTAAGAGTTTCAGAGTGAAATATGCATACATAACATTAAGATGTATTTGTACGGTAATCCTTGGTATTTTGATATATACAATGGATCCAACGATCCATATACTCACTGGATTATATCATAGCTATGGCATGAGCAAGTGTACAAAAAAACTTCACCTTCAATATTCGATATAAACGTACAATAAGATGAAAACGAATACATCTATTGAAATGATCATAAAATAAGAAACTAGAATATCATGTAAAACATTTAGGGGGCCTACTGCTGCATGCTGGAGGAGGTCAAACAATGAAAGAAATATAAAACCTTCCATTGACATTTATTATGAAGTTTAAGGCAAATTATACATGATGTAGCTATGGTAATTCCACTGCAGATTTATTTAGAAAGGGCATATCGTTTTCAAGGCTAGTGCTAAAAACAGTTGTCGCGCTAAGTTTTTGAAAATAAAGGCAACATGCCTGGAAGTAAATTCTGTCCAACAGATATTAAATGACGCGTTCCGAATATTAAAAAAATCTGTAAAATTGGCCAGTGGCATACAAAATAATATACTACAAACATTATCTCATACTACCGGAACAACCATTGAGACGAGCAAATAACGTGCACCTTGGGGTGCACCTTGGGCACGTTCTTCTACTTGCACATTGTACCACTTATAGGCCTACTATTATCAGATTATAACATGCAGTATTCTGATTTGTATCTCCTATAATATCCAAACACGGATACCATCAAGGCTTCACCTGAAGGCTTCATGCACTGTATATCACGTTACAGTATGCAATCGGCAATACTATGTATGTATTCGTTTATTATACTGACGTCTTGTAACGTTACACTATCATAATTTTACAGATACATAATATATACATACTGTAAATACAATTAACCCTTTAACCGCCGGTGCCGCATATATTAGGGTGTTTATTTTTTACTATATTTTATTACATTTCACCTTTTAAACATGTAAAAGATAAAATGTGACATCAATCAGCAAGATTTGAAACGCGTTGACCTCCATCAAATCTGAATAATTTTCACTCACTTGAAGTTGTGGATCGCGTCAGTGGGTGAAAATTCAAATTGAATAATTTGGCGGTTAAAGGATTAAGGTTTATTAGTCAGTTCAATCATAATAATAATACGGTTTAACAATAAGAATAAAAGTAATATAAATAACAATGGCGACGGTGATTAGAAATACGTTACTTTGTTTGTATGTATAGCTACATCTTCATTATAGAAATTATGTATACGTAAAATAAGATAATAATGGACGACAATGACATACAAAATGAAATTCATCTTCTACATTGGCAGTATTACACAGTGTACACACTCTGTCTTTTACGGCTTTGCTCGTATACCTACCTATTTCTATGACAATAGGTGGAACGCCGCATCTTAGCTGGGCAATAATTCATCTTTGAAATTATGCATGTCATATTCTGTAGCGAAACTAAGCTTCAATCAAATCTATGTTCCCAATTTAGGTGAAGCTTCTGAAGATCGACGCCATTCTTCCTAAATTATACATTTTATTTTATCCAAACATGCGAGTTCCTCAAAGACATTCTGCTTGTAAAAAATAGTATCAGATTATAAGCTATATAATAGGCTACTAATTAATTTGAATAAATTACCAATTTCCATTGACCAATTATTAGTTCTCAACCATTCAAATATATTTCCCTCGTCAATCAATCAGGATGCATACCGAACAACTCTATTCCAAAACCCAATTTTTTATCATACGAGATCATTTTGTAGGATTCTATCCCATATTGCCTAGCATACCTGCTGTAAGAGTGCCTCGCGGCACACATTGATTATCTAATAGCCCTATTAAAGAACTTATTACATTGTGTAAAACGCTAATCAGCACCCGTATTAACAATAGTTTGTGAATCGTCGTCACGACAGGCCTTTTCTGTGAAATTTTAGGCCAGTTTATTATTTTAGTCCTAGCAATAAAAAAAACGATAAGTGACCCGCCATGCGAGAAGATGCATCTCGGCGGCTTTGTTTCAATTTCTTATGATCTGTTTTAAATTTAACTTTAAGATTACATAACAAAGTTAAAGTATAAAAACAATCATTAAATAAAAAGCGATCTTTTTTTCAAAAATTCTTTCAGTTAATGAAAAGGAAAAATGCCAATTTGGAACATTTTGACCTCATGTCCCTGTGCGTGATCGGAAACAACCCTAGCAACAAGTGCCTAGTTACGACTAAGGTGAAAGAAACATTTATAATTCCACTTAACCCCCAGCAAGGTGACATGAAATGTCATATACTCACTTTAATATGATAACCGAGTAAACTTTGATGGCATTTTTGATATCTCCGGGATCGGAAACGACCTTTTTCTTTTTAATCGCAAGATATCATTGATGTATACATCGCTTAATAACGCACATTTCGTACACAAATGAGTTGAGTCTATGAAAGTATATGTAAACACCAAGTGGTTTGGCTGTGCATGTCACATTGACTGAAGTGCCAGGAATATATTTCATCTGTGCCAATACACGCATTCTTAAAGTATTGCTCTCAAACAATCGATTTTTACAAGTGACGCAATCATGCAAATGTAATATATTTATCAAGAGCCTTCTTTCTCATAGAGACTTTGCTGTTTATTGGTTACTATATAAGCTCCACCGGATAATTAAGCAATATTGTGTTAATATTGGGATAACATCTTGTGTCTGCTTGGTATTTGTATGCCAAGCACCATTCACTGAAAATGGTTTAAGAATGGTAGTTACACGTCTTAAAATTATTGTGGAGACATCTTATTACTAAAGCAATTTCCAAATGACGAAACATTTGGACAATTTGAACGCATATTATACTGAACCAGCAAATGTAGTTCTATTTGAAGTAGCCACCAATAGTCTGAATGTATCACAATTAGTATACAAATCAGCATCAGTGTGTCCGCCATAGCCTGAAGAGAATTATATAGCGGATTAACAAAGACAGCTGGTGAAAGCCGTCTTCAACACTTTTAAACAAACTGAACTGCCCAGAGTTATTTTTCAGCTACTGCGATGGAGTCACGATTCGGTAAGAACAAGTGGCGTCTGATTGCTTTGGTAGGCGCTATGTTCTTTGTAACCATGGTAACGCTCTGGGCGGAAGTGAAAGTGGACAAAGCATCACCAGAAATATATCTTGACAGCGCAGCTCATCAAACACATATTGTAAGTACAAATATTTTAAGGTTCATTGGTTCGTCGGTAATGCGAGTTTCCCCTGAACGTGACAAACAAAGATTAATGACATAGATTTAACTTTTTATTTTTAAACCCAAAAGCACAATGTAAATGACAATTATCAATGATAAGACATGTAGATACATTTAATGTATATATATATATATATATATATATATATATATATATATATATAATATATATATATATATATATATATATATATATATATATATATATCCAATAAATGTATCTACATGTCTTTTCAAATCATAAGCACAGACGATTGCAATTTTATATTGATTTTAATGTTTTATGCCAGATTGAATATAACAAGCTAGATATTACCGACAAGAACAGACCAGGAGGACATGTAGTTCAATTCACCACTGGATCACAATTCTTGAACAATACTACATTGCGAAAACTACAGCATTGTCATCAAGTGATTTATAATCGTCTGGCCAAAATGTGGAAGTAGATCTGTTCTACGGACATTCGATGTCCTAGCGAAAATAAATGGATTCAATCATATTGACAAGATCAACTGGAATGGATGGAATTTTCTTCCACGTGATGAAATTAAGGTTAGTATTTAAAGCAGCTCCTTGGGATGACATCAATTTTTGTTTTTAGTTTTGTAATGTAGTGTATCCCCCAGATCATGATTTTATTTTTGCCGAGTTTTTTAAATTTAAAAAAAATATTTTTTATCAACATTTCTATGAATCCGATTAAAACCCCAACAAACTTTGTGTATACCTAAACACTTGCTAAAGGACGGTTGAATGTTCCTTCAGCATTGGGCCACATGTTGTTGCCGTCGGCCTAGCGTTGGGCAAACACTCAGTAATGCAGGTGTATCCCCTCATGTCCTGACTATAAGACATCAATTAGCGGCGATTGCTTTGATCTCACCGTCCAAGACGTGGGAATATGTGGTGTAAGGTGCTGTATATTGTTGACTTCTTTTGTTTACATGACAATATACGACCTGGAAATATAACTATTTCACTCTTTTTCGGTGCCTTAAAATTGTTTTTTGACTTTCTTGTATTTTTAGTTAAGATCAGTAGGCTAAATAGCTTCATCTAAGTTAAATTTTAAATTTGATAAAATTGAAAATGTCTCATCCCAAAGAGCAGCTTTAATTATAGTGCTAATAATATTTTTAATCGTGTTCAACCTAAATTAAGGTAGTATTCACTTAACGCGCTAATAACTAATATAATCCTGCTAAACCTAGATCTATTATTACTTATTAGAATACATATTTGTAAAGTGAACTCTCTCATACCATATAAATTTTAAAAATGCTTGGCTTCTAATTGGACGAATTTGAATAATTATCAATCACTTCATGCTGTGGATCGCGTCGGCTAGACACAACTTCAAGTGGGTGAAAAATTGAGCTGAAAAACATTGAAATGTTGGTCGGATAACAAACGGCTGTAGTCAAATGACTTGGTTCGTGGTGAATAAGTCTTTGTTTACCACAAATAGGCCTACTGGCGAGCTCTGTTGATTCAGGCGGTCGATTTTTGTCCTTTTCCACCCCTAGAGGCAATAATTAAATCTAACCTCTGCTCGGTTTTAAAAAGTTGGCAGGTAGGCCTATGTACAGCTCTGGAGTTTTTAAAGTTTTAAAAGCTGACATGTATTGTGCTGGAGACCACCCCTATCTGTCTTCAGGAGATCATACCAAAAGGTCGCATTACCTCAACATTTTCATATATTATATCTCTTAACATTATGCTTCTTCTATCATGAATTTCCAGGCAAGCGTATTTGCGAAGAACCAGATCCTTTAATATATGACTTGATGAATTATTAAAATTACCAGTAGTAGTAAATTATTGCTTCACGTCACTTTTTGGTACAAATGGTCGTTTAAGTGACATTGTAATACGATAAAAACATTGTGGTCAATTGATGAGATGAATCATCTACAGATGATGATGTAAGGGCGGGGCTGATAGGGCATGTTGGATTATAGAGAGCGTTTTCCTTCGCTCGCCCGCCAAGGGGTTCTGGGCATGTCCAGGGGATTTACCCCCAAACATGACCAGATGGCCGAAGACTTGGGTTTCACTAGGCAATTTAATGCTGAAACTCCGTGGCATTTCGCGCAGCTCCGCTATCTTCGGGGCGGATAGTCCCCAGAGTAGCAATAGCCAAGAGTTATTAACTCCATTCATCCCAAGTGGGACAAAGCATGTCTAACACTCTATTGCCGGTTGTTTCAAGGCTACCACGGCCTACACCAGAGCCTGTACTGATGCGGAAGCTGCATTAGCACCGTTGTCAAACGGAGGAACCAGGGTACGACACTGGCAATCCTGTCTGAAGATGGCCAAATGTAGATAAAACAAGCATGTTTAACCTACATGAAATTTTTCCTTTGTATAAGTCGGTGTTTAGGTCAGTAAGCCCTCAAAGTAATAGTCAAGTATGATCATAAAAAGGAACAACTTTACTCATAAAATTTAGTTATAATAATTACACTCTGCACTTGTTATTTTTTTCAGGATGAATTTCTATCAAACTTCACTCACTTCCCGAAACCATTTATATATTCACAACACATACATTTTCTTGATTTCTTGGGGTAAGATGTTTTTTAAGAAAATGTAGTCATCATTTGCATAGTTATTCATTTGTATTCATTGATAGCTGTTTATGTCTAAATATTCAACTTAATTTCAACCGTGTCCGTTGATTGACGCTAAGCATATTCTTATCTATCATAAATCGTTAGCTGCACCCAGCAAACACGCGACGTCGACAAAACTTCTTATGTTTGCTTGGAACATTATGTATATAATATATGCGACCCCAATAATACAATACTTGGTCAACGTTTGGTGGATGGTGGTGTTAATACGGGCCCGCATTGTCGTATAAAGAGTGTTGATCAAACACACCTTGGTGCTTGAGCCCATGTATGTGGCACTAATACCTGGCTGATAAGTGTCGTGCAGAGCCGAGAGATAGTATCTGCTTACCTTACAAGTAAGGAGATACTGCCTTTTGTTTTTGTAGAGCAGAGCAGTGTTTGTTAAACATTGTTCAAGTGCGGATTGAAAGAAGCACGGAATATGCGCATAGTGAGTAGCCCTAGTCAACACGTACTCAACTTGGAGTGAGTTTCACCATAAAATTATATGATGTTTTATGTTTTCACAAGCTAGTGTACGTTAAAACTAGGTACGTTGAAACTAGTTTCAACGTACTAGGAGGGGGTACTTTGCAACTACAAAAAGTCCAGTTTCGAGTTAAGTAGGTAGGCCTACCCCTCCAGTTTCCGATTATTCCCCGAGTGTTTATTGAAACTAATTTCAGCGTACCCGCGGTATGTTGAATCTAGTTTCAGCATACCTGGGATACGTTGAAACTAGCAATATTGTAAAATTCGAATAACTTCGAGTCAGGCCATTTCCTACCGTAGGCCTACGCCTGCCTACACACTGTATCTAGTCATTACCTCCGTGAGGAGGCTTTATATCTAGGACAACATTGGGCCAACAGTGGTCTTTTTGTTCGTTTAAAATTGATTGCGACATCATGGCTGAATCACGAGTAGGCTACTTTCACTATTAGGGGGTGTAGGTATATGAGGGCGAGTGCATTATGTTGTAATTTATCACAAGAATGAAAATAATGTTCTTCGTTGGTGGCGAAACAAAAGCTTATAATTATAGCGAATAAAATGTAACCGAAAAAATCCCAAACTCCATATATTGATCATAAGTGAAATAAATGTTATTATTGGAAGCTAAACGATAAAATTGGGGGAGGGGGGGGGGGTGATATGACACTAGAAGGGGGAAACATGAAACTAGTTTCAGATTACCCCCGTTGTGTAATTTGAAACCGTTACATCGGATTTGACAAGAATGTTTGACACTGAAGGCTGGTATTATACACATTGAGATGTTACTCAACGCAACGCGACTCAACTCAACTGATTTTGATCCAATTGTATTCAGTTCTAGATTTGTACAATCAAGGAATCTATAGGGATAAATTCTTCGTTGAAATCAAAACAGTCAAACAAGAGTCGTTTTCCATAGATACAATATGGGACGCAACTCAGCTCGACGAAATACAACAGTTCAGTTGAGTCGCGCAAATGGTGCGGCAACCGCATATGCGGCAACCAAACACACAGAATGATAGCCTAACAATGAAACATGTCCCCTTACGACATGTAATTCGACCCAAATTTTTATTACCTTTAAATTGTTTATTTAAGGTGTGTTTATTTTAAGTGTGTTGACCATGCGGGGCCTTTTTTCTTGCAAGTTATTTGATTGAAGGTGTGATCGTTGACGTTATCCACAATCGCAAGTGAAAGGAAATGATCAATCTGGAACAATTATCAATTTGGCAGTATTTTTTCACAGGCATACCATTTCCTCGTCTGTATCATACATTAATGTGATGAGGGATCCTCTCGAGAGAACGATATCTGAGTATTACTACGCGCTATATGGATCACCGGGAGACCGAATACTTCCAGGGAGTAACATGGTAACTATGAGAGTAACGTGGTAACTATGAAATTACTATGGTAACTATGAGAATAACATGGTAACTATGAGAGTAACATGATAGCTATGAGAGTACCATGGTAACTATGAGAGTAACATCGTAACTATGAAAGTGACATGGTAATTATGAGGGTAACATGGTACTTGTGGGAGTAGACTGGTAACTATGAGAGTAGCATTTTAACTATGAAAGTAACATGGTATCTATGAGAGTAACATGGTATATATGGGAGTAGACTGGTACCTATGAGAGTAACATTGTAACTATGGAAGTAGCATGCTAACTATGAGGGTAACATGATAACTATGAGAGTAACATGGTAATTATGAGGGTAATATAGTAACAATGAGCGTAAGATGACAACTATGAAAATAACATAGTAACTGTAAGACTAACGTTTCTCACTATGAAATTAGCATGATAACTATGAGAGTAACATGGTAACAATGAGAGTAACATAGTAACTATGAAAGTAACATGGTAACTGTAAGAGTAATATGGTAACTATGAGAAAAACATGACAACTATAAGAGTAACGTGGTAACTATGAGAGTAACATGGTAATTATGAGGGTAATAATTATGGTAACAATGATCGTAAGATGACAACTGTGAAAGTACCATAGTAGCTATGAGAGTAACATGTTAACTATGAGAGTAACATGGTAACATCGAGAGTAACATTGTAACTATGTATGCTACTATGAGAGTGTCATGGTGACTATGAGGGTAAGATGATAACTATGAAAGTAACATGGTAACTATGAAAGTAACATGGTAACTATGAGAGTAGCAAGGTGAATATTAAGATAACATGGTAACAATAAGCGTAAGATGGTAAATATAAAAGTAACATGACAGCTATGATATTAACATGGTAACTATGAGGGTAACATGTTAACAATGAGCGCCAGATGGTAACTATGGGAGCAACATGGTAACTATGATAGCAGCATGGTAACTATGAGACTAACTATGATAGTAACATAGTAACTATCAGAGTCACATGGTAAATATTAGAATGACATTGTAAGTATGAGAGTAACATAGTAGCTATGAGAGTAACATGGTAGCTATGAGAATGTCATGGCCACTATGAGAATGACATAGTAACTATGAGAGTAACATAGTAACCATGACAGTAACATGGTAACTATGAGAGTAACATGGGAACTATGAGAGTGACATGGTAACTATGAGATAACATGGTAATTGTGAGAGTAACGTGGAAACTACTAGAGTAACATGGTTACTATGAGAGTGACCTGGTAACAATGAGAGTAAGATGGTAACCTAGGAAGTAACATGGTAACCATGAGAGTAACATGGTTAGTATTTGAGTGACATGGTAACTATGAGAATAACATGGCAACTATGAGAGTGATATGATAACTATGAGAGATATGGTTACTTATTCTGTTTTTCAATATTGGCTGTATTCAAACATATATTATTTTTGTTGTAAGTTAATTTTAATTATTTTTAAATATCGTTAGTTTTAAATAAAATATGATTTAATTCTGATCATATACAGTGTTTTATAATGTTTCTAAAAAAATAAATTTCATGAGATCATTTTTTTTTCAGACCTTAGACAAATGCTTAATAGGAAATTACACGAACTGCACAACAAATATTAGGTATAAAATGTTACCATATTTCTGTGGACAATCAGTGGTATGTAGGTAAGATAATAACGTTTGTATTATTATTCTTTAATTATAAGTGAAATCATTCATATATTAAATTAATTTCAACTTCATATACTTGCCTACTGCCAGATATGTATTTATTTTTTTAACTTTAATTTAATAGTTCCTCTAAGTGGGTTTTCGGTGCTTCAACACGCTTTCTAATGCACCCATTGTCCTCATTGTTTTTATTTAAAGGCCTCGTGTTATCTTACTTTATAAATACCAGTAAAGTATATATAATACTTGGTCGTCTTGTGAATTCGAAAATTATTTAATTTCACAAATTATCAGTTATTGTCAAAAATAAAACCTGAAAACGTACACAATCTCTAGCCGACGGATCTCAGCACTCATGACTTCATACACAATCTCCGCCCATTATTTCATCTGGACTGACATTAAAACACCATCTAGTCAATGTTTCATGTTTGCTGTGAATGTTAGTACATGAACTGAATTAGATTTAGATATAGGCCCGCGTCGACAAGATGAAGAATTGTGAGTAGGGAGCGGTGGCGGTCGTGGCCAGCATTTCTATTGCTGCACCTGCAATCAGGCAGCGTGGGCCAGCGTTTCATGTTGACTTTAGTCAGTTTTATAAAATAATATGTAAAATAAACAGCTAAATGCACATGTATTATAACCAGTCAGGCATGATGACATCCCATAACGTAGAGAATGAGCTCCCCGTCTACTTTTACTTTTGAGAAAATCGATCCCAGTAGGTTAAAGGCGACGCTTGGGTAGACCAAATGTAAACTTTACGTCATTTAATATAGAATGTAGTTGTACCTCGTCATAGGTCGGGTTTACTCTGAGGCCTAATATTATTTAAGAATCTATAATTGCATTCTACATACATGTCTATTTTCTAGAAATTTGTCATGAAATTTTGTTTCACGAAATTGCTAAAGCAAATTGTTGGAATTGCTAAAGCAAATTCAGCTTCAAACAAAAAAAATATCTCTGTATCTCTCGCATTGACGTATTGAATTTACTGAAACCATAATATCCAGTTGAGTGACATATTAAATGGTTTAATGTTTATAACACCGGTGATCAATAAAATTTAACGCAATTTTCTCTTTTATTTCAGGAACAATGCGTCGTATGCTCTACAGAAAGCGAAACAAAATATCAAAGAGAAGTATCTCTTGGTCGGCACAACTGATGATATCATTACTTTCCTACAAACTTTAGAAGTTCTTATGCCACATTTTTTCAAGGGGGCATCTGAAGTGTATACAAAGAATGGTTAGTATATCCATAGAGGTTTGCATTGGAATATAAGGTGGCTCGAAACCGCCAAATTTCTTCTCCTTCAAAGGAACCTCCTGTTTATTAGGTGTTACAGCTCATAAAATAAATTAAATGGTTTTATAACGCCTCCAATTACGGCGTTATTAACAAGGCATAGTGACGCCTTTACAAACGTTCCTCTGAACCAAAATTGTGCTGTGATGAGTCACAGTAAAGATATCTCCATCACTTGACCGAAATCCAGCAATCAATCAATTAATACAACTTCTATGGGTCTTAAATCCTCAGCGCACCGAGCTCATAGGGGCACACATCCTTAGTATGATCATGTGTCAAAGCAAGCTATAAATTAGCTTTAAGTTATTTCCGGACTGTAAAAATTCTTTGGAAATTACGTATTGACACATGCAGAGCGTTACATGAGGCTGGGCCAGCTATCGAGAAGGCTCTCGATCCCGTCTTGATTTTTATACGGGGGACAATAAATCTATTTGAATTTGTGGATCTTATATATTTTGAGCATTTCAGACGAACAATGAAGTCAGCCAGATATGCGGGTTGGTAGTCTTTTAGGTTTCAGAAAGGTATTGTGTACCGGTATATTTTAAAATGAATGCGAAATTGGATGAATGATGAATTGAAGCAGATGTAGCTGGCTTTATGATGCTGTTGTTGGAGGTCATCTAGGTGAGAAACATCTTTTGGAGTTAGGAAACAATGCTATAATTTTATCTCATTACAAATGAGACGTACACGAATCCAGTTCAAGAAAACCTATCAATCCTAAACGATAACCTTTGGGACAATAGTTGGTGTCCCCTATAGAGAGGATAGACATTGATGATTCAAGAGCAATTACCATTGTCCCATCATAGAGACATATTTATCCTGGTGTGTGGTGATTTTATTTTACTAAAAGGATGGAATGTTTTGGGATGTCTAACCATGAGTCTGTTACTGCTAGAATTATTTCTAGGTTCGGGACACCGAGACCGCTCTACACAGGGAGAAACTTCAAATCACTAAAGAGATTGACAAGACACATACTAAGACACTGCGATCTCACTGTAATGGTGGTGGAGAGCTTTAATCATACCATGTCTCAGAATCAGCGAGATTGGGATGAGTCCTTAATTTATCTTATGTGCCTAAATTGGAAGCAGGATATGTTGCAAATTTGCTTTTCATATGAGTTTGTGTTGTTACATTGTCAATAAAGAAAGGGTGGGACACAGATTGATCGTTAACATGTTGAATGGTTCGAGATAAAGCCACAGTCGTGTATGTTGCATGAGAGTTTACAGAGGAATCATATAAGTGCAAAGTATGTATTTCCAGTATATGACACATTTTCTAATTTAGGGTAGCAAGGATGGCAATGATCATTCCAAAGGAAGGGAAATGATGACCTAGGGCATTCCAAAAAAATCTGAGTCCAGGGGTTTATGGTATACACGACACAGGGAATTACTAAGAGAGGGATAAGTGTTACTGGGATGTCAAAAGACATTCCAAAGATAGGAACATAGATTGGTGTGATGAGAAAAGACATTTCAAAGGAAGGGATAATGGTAACTGGGATGTCAAAGGGCATACCAAAGAGAGGAACAGGGGTTTATGGAATGAAAAAGGACATTCCAACGGAAAGCATAAGGATTACCATGTACTGGGATGTGAAAAGGCATTCTAAGAAAAGGAACATGGGCTCATGTGGTGACAAAAGGCATTCCAACATAAGGGGTTCATAAGTGTTACTGTCGAAGACGTTGAGGTAAGCTGTGGATCTGATAATTACAGTAGTGATCGTGTTCAGCTAGCTGTATCTAGTGGTAGTTAACCAGGGCTTGGTATTTACTGGAGTAATTACTTGATGTACAGCAGCAGACCTAAAAAAACATATTTAGGGGGTTACTTAAACCGGCGGTGCAACATTTGTTCACATGTCTAGAATTGTTCACAGGGTTCTCTAGATATAGAATCTGGTTGATGACATTGCCGGAAATGGGGGCAGGCTGATAATTTGATTTTCACGTCCATCTCACTCTATCATAATGTTGGACAATTTAATATCGGTGGACTTTTTCTGTAAATCAAGTCCCTTTATTATATTGACATTGTATGTGTGTTTTAGAATCGACATTCAAGACGAAAACGGCCACGACCAAGAAATTGGCTGTCAGTGCAGCTGGGGAAAAGAAAATTAGAAGTTTCCTTAATTTTGAATATGATTTATATTATTTTGTTAAGAAACATTTTTATGAAACTGTTGGCTCACTCACCATGCCCAGTGAATAATTGATAACATGATAACACAGCTTTCTTCAGTATTTTTTACACAACGAAATGTAGAGTGTTGTATTTCGCACGGGATAAATCTAGGCTCTTTATCTGCGAAGAATTAAGAAATTATTGGCCAACATACTAGTGGGGGCTCTTAAGTCAATATATGAGACGAAGTGTGCACTTCTGGATAAAATTGTGAATTTTTGCACAAAATAGTTAAGCTCTTGCTGTACAGGAATTTTGATGGAAGCAAGTTGGTACGTCAAGTTATTTGCCGACAGCTCGGTTTTCAAAATGGCCGCCACTTGGGACCTATATTCAGCAATATTTCGAAAGGGAAGACAATTAGAGAGCTTATAACAAGCTGATTTTTTTCATGAAAAAACCCTAGAGGTATCTAGATTAACATAGTAAACGTTTTAGTAAATCCTCCTCAAGCATTCTGACATATTCAAGATGGCGTCCAAGATGGCCGCCAGCGTATAGTCATATTTGATAAATAGCGTAATTTGATCGATTTTAGCTCGATTTTTTTTTGTAAAACACCATTTCAAATGGTTTTGTGGTCAGTAAAGCTATATAGACTACCCCCAGCATTTTTGAAAAAATGTTCAATCCTTTTCTCCCAAAAGGCTTTTTAGCGAACGCCTCTGTAATCTCTATTGGGACAACATTATTATTTGTAATCAATTAATTGAGTATTAATGGTGATGTATATTGGTGTCAGTAATTATGGTAATATAGCTATATTAAAGGCCCGCTTAAGGTCTCATCACACAAATTCATTCGCGCATATCATTATAAAGTTTAAGAATAAGAAAGTTAGTCTCTTTTTAAAAAATGCGGCTCTTTGCAGCAGCCTCGGTGGCAAATATTACAGATATATCATTTTGCTACCAATTTAAATCGATTCTGTGATGATTTGGTGTAGCAAAAGCATCGAAATGATGAAAGATAGATCCAACAGGAAGTCCTTGCGCTGGCTGTAGCAAGGCTCTTCTAAAAAACAAGGTCAATTTTTTTCCAGGTCGATCAGAGGAGAGTGGGGCAAGAGGTTATTATGGGCTCAAATAAAAAAATTATGTCAGTTAAACATGCTTTTTTTATTGTTTAGATTGAAAGAGAACAGACTAGTGGTTAAAATGCTATATAGGTTTATTTACATTTCTCCACTTAAAGAGTGCTGGGAGGCCTGAGTGTATGGGTCATATTACATGTAAGTCTATGGGACGGGTATTTGGTGTGGTGAGACGTTAAGGCCATAGTTCCAGAAAACACATTTTCGCGCCTGTGGGATGTTTTATTGCTACTAGACCATTTATTTTGCTCATTTATTATCACCAGGCAGCCAATTCAACGAAAAAAAATAATATAGACATGTTTTCTAGCGAATTTAATGAAACTAATCTGATAATGTTCAATTATGGGCCATGTACCAAGCATTCGTCCATATAGTACTGAAACAGTTGTAAGTTCAACTTGGTTCTTCCACTTCCCCGCATTGATTTTCTTGTCCTTTGGTATTTATGCCTCTTTTGTTTGTGTGTATATTGTCCGTACATCACTATTCTGAAGAAATAAAGTCATTCATTGCCTAATTTCAAGACGAGTCTCTGAAAAAATAGACAATTCCATACAGATGCTTCATGAAAATGGAAAATTATGTTGTACTATAGAAAAACAGGCCATTTCTCGAGATATAGTGAAAAACAGGGGAATTTCATTTTGCGTTTGTGCGCCTTATGCTCATCGGAATTGGACAAGGTTTTCTTTTTCGATTGCAGAATAGAATGTGTTTTCTAGATCACTCGAAAATTAGATCACTCCATAAATATGTTTCTTTCCCTTAAGGTCTCACCACACAAATTCATTCGCGTATATCATTATAAAGTTTAAGAATAAGAAAGTTAGCCTCTTTTTAAAAAATGCGGCTCTTTGCAGCAGCCTCGGTGGCAAATATTACAGATATATCATTTTGCTACCAATTTAAATCGATTCTGTGATGATTTGGTGTAGCAAAAGCATCGAAATGATGAAAGATAGATCCAACAGGAAGTCCTTGCGCTGGCTGTAGCAAAGCTCTTATAAAAAACAAGGTCAAATTTTTTCCAGGTCGATCAGAGGAGATTGGGGCAAGAGGTTATTATGGGCTCAAATAAATTTTTTTATGTCAGTTAAACATGCCTTTTGTATTGTTTAGATTGAAAGAGAACAGCCTGGTGGTTAAAAGGATATATAGGTCTATTTACATTTCTCCACTTAAAGAGTGCTGGGAGGCCTGAGTGTATGGGTCATATTACA
This sequence comes from Flabesymbios commensalis, assembly GCA_964017125.1. Taxonomy (NCBI): domain Eukaryota; kingdom Metazoa; phylum Annelida; class Polychaeta; order Terebellida; family Flabelligeridae; genus Flabesymbios; species Flabesymbios commensalis. The sequence continues at coordinate 23,930,138 of OZ024910.1, forward strand.
TGTAAGTCTATGGGACGGGTATTTGGTGTGGTGAGACGTTATTGGTCAATTAATTTGTATTTTTAATTATTCAAGATGGCGTCCAAGATGGCTGCCAGTGTATGGACAGGTTTAAGAAATCGTGTAAATTCTTTAATTTTATATAAATTTTCTTTTGTGATACATCATTTCAACTAGTTTGAGTTGAGCTGTGAGTCCATCTAAACTACTCGTTGACAACGTTTAAGCAATATTTAGCACCGTAACATGAGAGTTTTCAATTGGCGACATACAACATCCAAAATGTAATTGGTGAACCACTTAGCCGCTAAACTTTTCCAGCTGTTTTTCGGGTGTGAAACTGATTGATGTTTTTTGCGTAAATTAATCGATTTTGGCTCCATTTTCTTTTGTAATAGACCATTTCGACTACCCCAACTTTTGTGATACATCATTTCAACTAGTTTGAGTTGAGCTGTGAGTCCATCTAAACTACTCGTTGACAACGTTTAAGCAATATTTAGCACCGTAACATGAGAGTTTTTAATTGGCGACATACAACATCCAAAATGTAATTGGTGAACCACTTAGCCGCTAAACTTTTCCAGCTGTTTTTCGGGTGTGAAACTGATTTATGTTTTTTGCGTAAATTATTCGATTTTGGCTCCATTTTCTTTTGTAATAGACCATTTCGACTACCCCAACTATTTTAAAAATATATTTAGCCCTTTTATGCCAAGAGGCTTCTCAGCTAACGCCTCTGTAATCTCTATTGGAACAACTTTATTATTTGAAATAAATTAATTCGGTATTAATGGTGATGTATTGCTGTCAGTAATATAGTTATAGTGTAGTCACGCTTATTGGTCAAATCATTTGTATTTTTAGTTATTCAAGATGGCGCCCAAGATGGCTGCCAGTGTATGGGTCATATTTAAGAAATTATGCAAATTATTTTTTTCTTTTCGTAATACATCATTTTAACTAGTTTTATGGTTTGTGAGTCCATCTAAACTACTCCCAGACAATGTTGAGCAATATCTAACACCTTAGCATGATAATTTTCATGTGGCGACATCAAACGTCCAAGATGTTAGTGATGAACCACTTGGCCCATAAACTTTTCTGGCTGTTTTCCAGGTGGGAAACTGATTTGTGTTTTTTACATTTCACAGTGTCCTGGGCGGATACAGTATCCAAAACCTTCCTCCATTGATTAACTTTTGATCGCTGGTTAAGGGAAGGTTGGACATATCATTTGATGATATATCGCACGTAAGTGTCTGTGACATGTCATTGCATGTAAGTGACATGTCACTGCTTGCATACATGAACCATTTATTGTCAGTGCATCCCCCTGGTAATAATGTCACAATACACACACTGGATCACAAACATTATCAGCGACACATGTAACTTAAGTGAATATACAGGTGGTTTAATGCATGTACTGGTATGTCGACGCAATCAATTGCTGCTGGAAAGGTGAAGTATTTATATATAATCCAATGAGACACAATCAATCTGCGTTGCACATACACCAGGAGCTTGAATGCGAGGAATGTTGTTGGAACTAACGGTTTTGAAAAGAAGCTGCTTCTGCCAATCAGGCTTAGAACTGACTATGTTGTGTATGTGGACTGGTATCTAAAGACTCGTATGGCATGATGCTACCGCAACTAATTTTTTCTCCTGTAATGCTAGAGGAATTGTTCTTACGTATCACATCCATGGTCTTTATCATAACCCTATCCAGCCTCAAAAACAAAAACATTACAGAATTATCGGCAACGGCACGTTGCGGTGCAGCTGACAGATAGAGAAAGATGTGCTTATTAGCAACCAAAACGTCTGCAGCTGATCATGCAGGGGCACAATTTCATAGGAATTTGATGCGCCATTGAAGCAGTACCAATGAAATGAAGATTGCCATACAACTATTGTGCTGATGGTGGCCAGAAAAGGAGAGTTGCATCTCTGTGTGACCGTGAAATGAGCTTACATGGGACAAGGGTATGTAGGCGAATAAATAATCAGCCCATTTTACCAGCTAGAACAAAATGATATCAGATATCTTTAACATACAATAAATGTTTATCATAACTGATCAGATATTTTTCTTGGAATTAATATAAGTGTCCTGCTTCTCAGCAGTGAAAACATTTTCTTTTTACAAATAACGCATATTTAGTGGTAAGCATTACTGCTGATGATCATTCCTGTGGGATTGTTCTGTATCCTGGGACTGATTCTTGGCTCTGACTAATCTACTCACTTTTGGAATAGAAGCATTGTGAACACCACTGGCCTTCAACTGAAAATCACTGTTTGCTTTCCATATCAGCTCCCTGTTGTCCTATCTAAGACACTTGATTGGCCATCCCGTTTATTCCTCCACAAAAGATGCATTGTCCATCAAACCATTAAACCAAAAGTTATGACTCGGATAGGAGCGCAACATCAAACTGGGTCAAAGTCAATACTGAAAGTAGACATATTTAAGTACAGTAGCTCAAAAAGGTACATCTAGAGCCCCTGAGAATCATTTGCACTAAGTTGGGTATTAATCCATCGATTATTTTCTAGCAATAGACCATATTTAGGACCTTTTTCACACAAAATCCCTATAGACACTGTCATTATATCTGAATACACCCCCTTTCCAGCAGCAAATGATTGTCATTGACATACCAGTGCATGCATTAAATCACCTGTATATTTGTAAGTTGCATGTGTCGCTGATGATGTGTGTGATCAAGTATGTGTATGCTGACACTATTACCAGGGGGACGCACTGCAAATAATTGTTTCAGTCAGACAAAAAATATACTCCCTGTCCCCCAAACTAGGACTGTAAGCAAGCACTGGCATATCACTTACATGCAATCACATCTCACTTACATGCAATGTATCATTAAATGATCTTTCCAACCTTCCTTAAAGCAGCTATCTGATCTGAATGTGATAAACAGAAGAAGTTTGTTTAGGCCTATGTCATACTCACACTGCACTCTGATTACTCCTCAACACATTGTTGACTATATTACCAAATCATATTCAATATTACCTAGCTATTATTCATTACAGGGATAAGGTATCCGCCAAGTATACTGTGACATTTACAAAAAACATAAATAAATTGCACACACGAAAACAGCTGGAAAGGTTTATGGGCTAAGTGGTTCACCAATTACATTTTGTTATTTTATGTCGCAAATTGAAAACTATCAAGTTAAGGTGCTAAATATTGCTTCACGTTGTCTGAGAGTAGTTTTGATGGACTCACAGACCATAAAACTAGTTGAAATGATGTATTACAAAAGAAAATGGATATAAAATTGAAGAATTTATACAATTTCCTAGATCTGCCCATATGCTAGCAGCCATCTTGGACGCCATCTTGAATAACTAAAAATACAAATTAATTGACTAATAAGCGTCCCTTTGATATTATAGCTATATTACTACTAGTAGTAGTATGTTTATTTACTTCCTTTCAAGGAGAACATACATATACAAAGTATACATTTCACTTCAAAGGTGGTACAGATATCGAACAAAATACAATAATTGCGCTTTTAACATCTTAAGTGAAAACATACATGATATAAATATATTTTACATCTCAAAAAATCTACAGAATATCCAATTAGCTTAAAGTTACTGTACAGTGTTTATATTTTTGTTCTTTTTTCTTTTTTTTTCATTATTATTTTTTTTATATTTGCAATATTAAACAGAGAACAGAAAGCTGTATTTAACTTATTAAACCAGCATATATGATCATATTCACTTACACTATATATGTGTCTGTATATTTTTTATATTTTTGTCCTTTTATATTTTGTATTATTTTCTATTTTCTTATGTTTTTCAGTTTAATTCAAAATAGGCTGTGTACATCTCAGCGATAAAATAAACAATCGATTTGTATATGTCAGCCTATTCTTCAACACATTCGCATTTGAGACCTGATAACAGGAAAACAGTTTTCTGTCTATTGGAGAACATTTTGAAACAATCATTCATAGCTGCGGGCATACATCTATTATATACACTGTTACTTGAAGAGGCGTTCTAACTGCACTTAGCTTTGTACATTCAAACAAAACATGACACACATCATGACTATTACAAAGTTGGCATATCTTTAAAGGCTCATATGTAGCCCTGTTCGGGCGCAAAAAAATATCTTTGCATCAGTTGTAACATTTTCATTATTTTCTAAGCTAGTGTCGGAATAGCATTCGAAACTTTCCACCACACACTAACATTCATATTTACAACACATTCATTATATAATTCTATACATGTATCGTTGGGTATTCAACGTCATAGTTACTTCTTCAATCACAAGTTTATTCACAACCATTTTCCACTTAACAATGCTCATGGCCTGACTCATGGTCATCAAAAGTTCATAAATAATAATGTTGTCCCAATAGAGATAACAGATGTGTTCGCTAAAAAGCCTCTTGGGATAAAAGGGTTAAATATCTTTTGAAAATTGCTGGAGGTGGTCTATATAGTTTTACTGACCACGAAACTATTTGAAATGGTGTATTACAAAAGAAAATCGAGCTAAAATTGATCAATTTACGCTATTTATCAAATATGACTATACGCTGGCGGTCATCTTGGACGACATCTTGAATATGTCAGAGTGCTTGAGGAGGATTTACTAGAACGTTTACTATGTTATTTTAGATACCTCTAGGGTTCTTTCATGAAAAAATCAGCTTATTATGAGCTCTCTAATTGTCTTCCTTCTTGAAATATTTCTGAATATAGGTCCCAAGTGGCGGCCATTTTGACAACCAAGATGGCGGCCAAAATCTGGACGTGCCAACTTGCTTCCATCAAAATTCCTGTAGAGATATATCTTAACTATTTGTGTGCCAAAATTCACAATTTTATCCAGAAGTGCACACCCAATTGCCTAAGAGCCCCCACTATACTGTTAGAAAGCGTTATTTGTATCGTTGAGTTGTGATTGTGTGAAAAGGCATTATTATTACAAGTGCATACAATCAGATTTGGATTTTACAAAATATAATCGCTGTAGGCATTTTAGGGTAAAATTGTTTTTAAACTTTAAACTAATTTGAATGTCCTGAATTCAAAAATGATGCTTCCCAAGCTGTATTTTAACTTTGGATCCCTAATATCGCATTTTTTCTTTAGAAATAAACGATGTATGCGTTTTGTTTACAAATAAATATAATCCTATTGTATTTCTATATAAAGTTATTTTCATTGATAAAAACACAAGACAACATGTTAATATTATGACGAACAAATATACGATATTGAAAATAAATGGTTATCTTTATTACATTGCTTATGTAAATGAAATTTCTATCTTCTCGGTCAATTGATCTTGTGACTGAATCACTTGTTTCACTCGATAATAATTAAAAACAATAACAAGCAAGGCCTGTTATGATTTAAAATTATTTTTATCTGTGATATTCACCTGGGTAATAAGCTGGAATCTCCGGACAGGAATATGGTATTATATAAATAATTGTTTTAACATAATAATGTTTTCAAAGAATACAGAATAAGACTACAATGACAACTTTTGGGCCCAGCTGAAGCACAGACACAGCGTACTAATTCAAGCAGGAAAATAGTTCCAGCCCCTGTCCACCCCCCCTACCCCAACTGAAGCACAGTACTATAGTTCATTCCCAATGCCACCCCTCTCACTCTCTCTCTCTCTCTCTCTCTCTCCCACACAAACATACACTCTCGCCCACACGCTCTCTCTATCTCTCTGTTTCTCTCTCTTTGTCTCTCTCTCTGTGTCTCTCTGTCTCTCTCCCTCTCTCTCTCTCCCCCTCTCTCTCTCTCTCTCTCTTTCTCATTCTTCTACTCTACAACTACCTACTCCAGTTCAACACGTCATCTAAGAGCCATACCATTACTACAGGTCACCATGTCACAACCTCGCCATATATCTTAGTCTACTACCACCTACTACAGGTCTACAGGTCAACACGTCGTCAAAACCTCCAGAACCCTCAGAATCATACCAATACCACAGGTCACCATGTCCCCACCTCACCACATCGCGTATTCTCGACTACTACCTACCACAGGTCAACACGTCGTCAAAACCCTCAGATTTATACTCTACTATAGGTCAACATGTCCCCACCTCACCATATATCTTATTCTCCACTACTACTTACCACAGGTCCACAGGTCCACACATCGTCAAAACCCTCAGAAGCATACCATTACTACAGGTCACCATGTCCCCACCTCGCCATATCTCATTCTCTACTACTACCTACCACAGGTCTACAGGTCAACACGTCGTCAAAACCCCCAGAATCATACCATTACTACAGGACACCATGACCCCTCCTCGCCATATCTCACCCTCTACTACTACCTACTACAGGTCTACAGGTCAACACGTCGTCAAAACCCCCAGAATCATACCATTACTACAGGTCACCATGACCCCACCTCGCCATATCTCACTCTCTACTACTACCTACTACAGGTCTACAGGTCAACACGTCGTCAAAACCCCCAGAATCATACCATTACTACAGGTCACCATGTCCCCGCCCCGCCATATCTCATTCTCTACTACTACCTACTACAGGTCCACAGGTCAGCATGTCGTCAAAGCCCTAAGAATCATACTCTACTACAGGTCTACATGTCCCCACCTCGCCATATATCTCATTATCTACTACTACCTACTACAGGTCTACAGGTCAACACTTCGTCAAAACCCTCAGAAGCATACCTATACCACAGGTCACCATGTCACCACCTCGCCATATATTTTATTATCTACTACTACCCACTACAGGTCTACAGGTCAACACGTCGTCAAAACCCTCAGAATCAATCCATTACTACAGGTCACCATGTCACCACCTCGCCATATATCTTATTTTCTACTCCTACCTACTACAGGTCTACAGGTCTACACGTCGTCAAAACCCTCAGAAGCATACCAGTACTACAGGTCACCATGTCACCACCTCGCCATATATCTTATTTTCTACTCCTACCTACTACAGGTCTACAGGTCAACACGTCGGCAAAACCCTCAGAAGCATACCATTACTACAGGTCACCATGTCCCCACCTCGCCATATATCTCATTCTCTACTACTACCTACTAAAGGCCTACAGGTCAACACGTCCTCAAAACCCACAGAATCATACCATCACTACAGGTCACCATGTCCCCACATCGCCATATCTCATTCTCTACTACTACCTACTACAGGTGCACAGGTCAATATGTCGTCAAAGCCCTAAGAATTATACTCTACTACAGGTCAACATGTCCCCACCTCGCCATATATCTCATTCTCTACTACTACCTACTACAGGTCTACAGGTCAACACGTTGCCAAAACGCCCCAGAATCATACCAATACAACAGGTCACCATGTCACCACCTCACCATATATCTTATTCTTTACTACTACCTACCACAGGTCTACAGGTCAACACGTCGTCAAAACCCTCAGAAGCATACCAGTACTGCAGGTCACCATGTCACCACCTCGCCATATATCTTATTTTCCACTCATACCTACTACAGGTCTACAGGTCTACACGTCGTCAAAACCCTCAGAAGCATACCAGTACTACAGGTCACCATGTCCCCACATCGCCATATCTCATTCTCTACTACTACCTACTACAGGTCCACAGGTCAAAATGTCGTCAAAGCCCTAAGAATCATACTCTACTACAGGTCAACATGTCCCCACCTCGCCATATATCTCATTCTCTACTACTACCTACTACAGGTCTACAGGTCAGCACGTCGTCAAATCCCTCAGAATCAATCCATTACTACAGGTCACCATGTCACCACCTCGCCATATATCTTAATCTCTTCTACCACCTACTACAGGTCAACACGTTGTCAAAACCCCCAGAATCATACCAATACCACAGGTCACCATGTCATCACCTCACCATATATCTTATTCTCTACTACTACTTACTACAGGTTTACAGGTCAACACGTCGTCAATACCCCCAAAATCATACCAATACTACAGGTCACCATGTCATCACCTCGCCATATATCTTAATCTCTTCTACTACCTACTACAGGTCTACAGGTCAACACGTTGTCAAAACCCCCAGAATCATACCAATACCACAGGTCACCATGTCACCACCTCGTCATATATCTCATTCTCTACTTCTACCTACCACAGGTCTAAAGATCAACACGTCGTCAAAACCCTCACAAACATACCATTACTACAGGTCACCATGTCACCACCTCACCATATATCCTTATCTCTTCTACTACCTACTACAGGTCTACAGGTCAACATGTCGTCAAAACCTTCACAAGCATGCCAGTACTACAGGTCACCATGTCACCACCTCACCATGTATCTTATTCTCTACTACTACCTACTACAGGTCTACAGGTCAACACGTCGGCAAAACCCTCAGAAGCATACCGTTACTACAGGTAACCATGTCACCACCTCGCCATATATCCAATTCTCTACTACACGTCACCATCTTATCATATGTAGTGCAAACCGGCATACCTTACCACAGAGTGAACGAATGAATCAATCAATAAATATTAATGAAATAATGAATAAATAATTTGATGGATAAAGGATTTGATCAATGAATGAATGAAGGAAGGAATGAACGAAATAATGAATAACACAATGTATGGGTCTATTAATACAACAATGTATAAATGAATGAATGGACGAGTGAAAGTACCTATACATAAATGAATTAATCGACAAACAAGTGAATTCATGAACGAAGGAATGGATGAATCAATAGATAGATGTATGAATGGAGGAATGAATTCATAGTGAATGTATGAATTTTTGAATACATAACAACAATCGAAAGAACGAATGAGAGATTTAAAGAAAAAATGACCAAATATATGCACAAATAAATGCATCAATTGATGAAGAAAAGATTTTTCCCTTGGACAAATGGAATGAATTAATGAATGAATGAACAATG
>OZ024910.1:24672785-24769659 GCA_964017125.1 Flabesymbios commensalis
CAGTTAATCAAATAATTCAATATCGGAGTCATGAATGATAATGTTTTTCATTAACTTGAAGCTGGAAATTGCGTCAACAATTTCAGCTTCAAATAAAAACAACTAACGAGCAATCCAGCACCACAAGGGTTAGGCCTAGGCCATAGGCCTACTCTAAGATGCACCGTAAAATTTGCATTTGAAGGTCATGTCAAAAGTTAAAAATGACCGCTGTTTTTTGTTTTCACATCTAGATATGAGTCATATGACCTTGAAACATAAAGTAACAATTTCATTGCGAATTTTTTTTATATATCACAGTAATAATGAACAGTAAGTAAGTAAGTAAGTAATTGTTTATCAAAGTGACCAGTACATACATATATTTCACATAGTATAATAATACACGAAAATAAATACCCAGCCCTCTAGGGCTTATTAGTCACTGTCTAATAGCATTTATAACAACTTATTTATAACAACTATGACAAAACATATATATATATTTGAAACATGAACAACCCTACTAGCAAATGAAAAATAAGTAATAATAAAAATAGTAAAATTAATAAAAATAAAAGAAATATGTATTTTAATTAAACATAATGTTCTGTCTAATTTGCCAAGCTTCATAGATAAAATTTATTGTCAGTTTTACAAATCTGTCTTCCATCAAAATTCTAAGTTTCTCAGTATTTGTATATTGAGGGAAAAGGCAGTCTAAAGATAAAATATTCTGCTATAGTTCAGTTCACAATTCCTGATACCTAGGGAAAACACATGTGAAGTGAATTTCATCTTCTACTAGATTCAAATTACTTATTTCACACAACCGTTCATCTGCAGGTACAATTCCCAATGTACAATGCCCCCCTACGATAGATTTCTCAGATATTTAAATTTATTTTAACATAATATGAAATTCTTGGTTACCAAGAAGAATAAAGTAGATATTTGGTTTAAAATATGGAGCGATGTATGAGTCTGAGGTTTCATTTCCATTATTATTATTATTTTTGTTGATATAAATTGTCGTGTGAAAATAATAGGGTAATATACTTTATTGATGTGTTCACCATGTGTTGACTTGATGTTTTTTTCCAATGACTTTTAAATGCAGCGTCATGTACATGCACCCATCACCATGTGTTATATTTCGTCTCCTTGGATATGAAAGGGTGTATCTGCCACTTTGTAAAGTGGCAGACAACCCTTTCATATCCAAGGTGACGATTTGTTTTTCAGAAAAAAAATGGTTGAAAAAAATCATAGCAATCAACAGTATATGATGCTGGTGATGAGTGCAATAGTAAATTAAACCCTTCGGTCCCCAATGACGCAAAAGGTTACGAAAGACAGATAAGCATCTTCATGTTACAGGGGTTTAAATCTTTAAAATATAGTATAAATGTAACAGATGATTTGCTCAATACTAGAATGTAATGGTACACATAAGTTTCGATTGCTTTGAATATACTCATTTCACTTGGACGGCTTTGATAGTATATATTTACTTTTGAAGTTCATGTCAAAAGTTAAAAATCCAAGAGGACCGGTGATTTTTGTTTTGACGTTGTCACATTGAAACATAAAATAACAAATTCATTGCAAAATATATATTTATATATCACAGTTAGAATGTACAATGCCCACCTCCGACATATTTCTTAGATATTTAAATAAAAGCATATATGAAATTTTTGGTGGCCAAGAAGAATAAAGTAGATAATTGGCTCGAAATATGGAGCAATGTATGATGATGTATATGATTCTGAGGTTCATTTGACATTTATTATTATTATTAATATTATTGTTACTATTATCCGTTGATATAAATTGTCCAGTGGAAATGCGAGGGTTGGCCTAATATTTCACCATGTGTTGGCTTGAGCTTGGCCCACCGCCTGCGGCGTTGACCCAGCCAGCATCAGGTCGGCACTGAATAAGAGATGCCTAATTTTTATTGTTATTTTACTGTCTTACCGGCACGTGACAATTGGGTCGATGTTGCTTCGATGTTGGGCCGGCGTCGAGGGCGTTGGACCAGCGTTGGCTCGACCTCTCGTGTGTGCAGAGTAAGTTAGAGTCAGATGTCTTTTTTTTCAGTGATTTTTTAATGTAGCGGCATGTAGGCCCTACATGCACCCATCACCATCAACATGTACTGTATCTGATGTGTCATATTTCGTCCCCTTGGATATGAAAGGGTGTATCTGCCACTTTGTGATGTGGCAAATAGACCCTTTCATATCCAAGGTGACGATTTTTTTCAAAAAAATAAAAAAAGATTAAAAAAATCATTGCAATAAACAGCTTCAAATTAGTTTAAAATCAGGTATTTGATTAAGCCTAATGACGCGATAGCACAATGGTGCGTACTGCCACGTATAATACAGATTATACAGATATAGTAGATCTATTATTTCTTAAAAAAATAAATTAGAATTGGCGTCCATTTTGGTTTTAAACTTTAGCTAGGTGACCTTGATACACAGAAACAACCATTCCAATGTAATCAGGGCAAGATGACTCAAATTAGATTTTAGGTCTGTTGAGCATATGTGAAAAATTGAAGATGGCCGCCGGCACCCCGCAGCCATTTAGATTTATAGATATTTTTCATATATGAAAAATATATATATCACTTACCAGAGTGAAAAGCTTGCTTTGTCTGGAAGGACTAGCCATGTGATATCAGAAACAAAATTTAAGCTTTGAGAAAAAAAGGCAGATAGAGGTGTACACTCCTTCATCAGTGTCGTCTGTTTGTGTATAGTGAGAAGGTTCCAGCAAACATGACATGTTGGCCCAACGTTGGTTTACTGCTGGACCAACGTCGTAGTTTATTATTGATAATGTATATTTAAGCACTATATTCATTATTTATTTGTCTTGCTTTCATTGAGTTATGAATAGCTTTTTAATGTTGTTACATTGTAATTTTGTTTATGTCCCACGCCTTCAATAGGCCAGGGTAATAAAAAAATGTGTAGGGCCTATTTATATTGAATAGCCAACGTTTCATGTTTGCTAGGTTCGGCAACAATTTACATCTTGGCCGTCTATATAGCGATTTGCACCAAACCATATGTTATACACCCTTTTCAATAACAACACGCCACACAGTGACCAAAGCTGAACTATTAAGTTGGGACTCTGGTTACACTCTTTTTAATAACAAAACGCCACACAGTGACCAAAGCTGAACTTTTAGTTGGGACTACTGTTTAATGCGCGAAATCGTGCAAAGAGTGTATTGCAGTGAACATAATACTCATTTCGCCTTAATATTATTTTATTCGAAAGACAAAGAGGTTGGACACAATTGTTGTGGCACTTTAACTTCATCAATTGGGGTTCGTCTTTTTTCGAGACGTTTTCAATCAGTAATGGTGTGAAGCAGGGTGGGGTTTTATCCCCTATCCTGTGGTGTGTATATTAATAGCGTGCTTACTTCTGTTAGCTTACTTGGTAAACTTGAACATTCACGTGCCGGATGCTATATTGGTCACATATTCATGGGAGCATTTGGATACGCCGCTGATATTATTCTGCTTGCACCATGTAAAAAGTCATTATGTGTTTTATTAGATATATGTAAGCAATTTTCACTAGAGTTTCAAGTAAATTTGAACTCGAGCAAAAGTAAGCTCATTGGTTTTTCAAATGCCAATGACTGTGATACTTCAGTATTATTCAATAATCAAATGATCAGCTCCGTGTCCAGTGAGCAGCATCTTGGTCATATTATTGGTAACCAGGTATCACAAGAATGCATTAAGAGCATCACTAATGATTTTATCAAAAGAGTAAAGTCTTGTCTGCAGTATTCAAACTGACTTTTAGTGAAACTAAATACTTCCTATTTAAAGTTTTTTGTATGTCTTTATACGGTAGTGTACTGTGGGATTTTTCGTCCAAACATGTTGAAATGTTTTATACCACTTGGCGTAAATGTATCCGACGCCTACTGGGTCTTCCATATTGAACTCATAATAATCTGCTTCACCTCATTTGTAACGATATACCGGTCGACGGACAATTACATCTACGTTTTTTAAACATTTTTGTAAGTAACCTCAAGAGTGATAATACATGTGTTAAATTGTGTGCTTTGCTATGTTTACGTGGAAGCCGTTCCGAGGCCAGTAACAGCCTTAATTTTATCACAAATTTGTACAGTATGGACAAGTATATTATTGTTGATCCATTTTTCACGAATACAATAATTGATGTAAATAGTCCCATATCAGCCGATATGATGTCAACCGGAGCTATTAATGACGTATTGTGCATGCGAGATCAGAAAAACACCAACTTTACGTCGGATGAACTGAATCAGTTACTATCTTTTTTCTGTCTTGATAATTAATTGTATCATACACTGAATTGTATTACCTGCACTAAATTATTCAATTACACACTGTATACTATGTTCATGTACTAAGAGTACGAAATAAAGATTAATATTATTACTTATGGGTTCATACAGGCGTCTCTCAGCAAACACGAGACGTTGACCCTAGGTCGCTTTAATGTTGGTCCACCGTCTACGACGCTGTCCCAACATGAAACCAACATTGGGTCAGCGTCTCGTGTTTGCTGGGTAGCTGATACCTTGTGTTGTGCTCGGTTAGACAAGCGTGACACAATACACCTTATAATAAGTATACAGGGTAGAACGGTACACTGGCCAGAAATGTGTTTGTGGATGATTACAACGACTACAAAACTACAAGGAAATACAGCTGAAAGTGAGTATTTAGAGCGAATTAACACTTTCAAGCCTGAATTTACCATTATAATCTTCATCCAGTGGGTGACAAATTAAAAAAAAAGATATTGCTATTATAATAAACAGTTCCATGACAATTTTCGTTCTAGAACCCCTATATTTTAGGAAATTAAGATGAAAAAAGATGCTCTGATGCATTGTGATTGTTTAAAGGGTACACCTTTTCAGCTATACACAGTAAACAAGATATATTCAGACAATGGTGTTGTGGCGACACAGACGGTGGGACAACAGTCGGACCTACATCAACACCAGACCCAGTGTCTTTACAGTGCTGGACTGATGTAGAGGTTATTACGTCGAATGCCTGCTACGTGGTAGTTTACGGGTTCATCCCTACACTCATTCTCAGTGCTCTGTCTCTGTCTCCGACACACACTGAAATCAGGTATTTCAAATAGTGCAAAAGGAACACCCCACCATTGACTGACCTAGCTTTCAGCCGCCGTTTTCACATAATGCGCAAGCCAATCAGAGAACGTTAGCAGGACAGCGTTTTGTAAACCGGTCAATCACAAGCGCACTACGATAGGCTGAAAAGGAAGTGTCAGATAGTGGGAGAAATGTGAGGTCAGTCCAGCTGCTTAACTTAGCATGCGGAATAGCAGTAGGCTATGTCTGCAGGTGGCAGTGTAGCTCATCCCCCGCTCTGGTATTCACGTTTCAAAGGAACAAAGAAACAAAATGTTTCTCCCCTTCCCACTCGTAAAGTTTTAGTATAACACATATAATCCAGTGTCTGTAGGGCAGCGTGCCATCTAATGCATCTCTCCACATTGAGTAGGCTTTCATGGCATTCATGTTTATTTATTTATTCATTCTTTCATTCATTCATTCATTCATTCATTCATTCATTCATTCATTCATTCATTCATTCATTCATTCATTCATTCATTCATTCTTTTTTTCTTTCTTTCTTTCATTTATTAATTTAATCATTTATTCACATACGCATTATTGCAATCCTTAAAAATAATGAGAGATAAAAAGCAACCCCCATAAACGAGAATTATGAAAATCTTTATTTGAAAAATTATGAAAATCGTTTTTTGTGATCTATAGACATAATTTATAATAAAGCTGAAAGTGCTACCGCAATCTCCAGCCTCAAGTTACGAAAAGTTTTATTTATAATAAGTAGACATCTCTCCCAAATTGGATTATTTGATCCTTTATGTACTTTTAACATACTATAGTATTGTTTTATTCGTTAGACATTTACCACATACTATAATAGTTTTAAGCATTTGCAACATACTATAATATTTTTTAGCAATTTACCACATAGTATTTTTAGGAAATTATCACATACAATAGTATTTTTAGGTACTTACCACATACTATAGTATTTTTTATTCATTAGGCATTTAACACATAATATAATAGTTTTAGGCACTTGCCACATACTATAGTATTTTTAGGCCTGTACCACATACTATAATAGTTTTAGGCATTCACCACATACTATAGTATTTTAGGCATTTAACACATAGTATAGTACTTTTAGGCACTTACTACATAACATGGTATTTTTTTCAATTTCAGTAGAATTTTATTTGGTTTGAAATTAGCTTGATACACGTCCCGATGTTGTTTTATTGTTGGGACAGTGTCATTGACAGTGGACCAACATTAGAACAACATTGTGACGTTACGGTCCGAGTGCTCATACAAATATAAGGGCTGAGGCTAACACGGGAAAATACAAACATGTAACTTATAATAGTAATTATTAAATCATGTATTATTTTATTATGTTAAAGGGACAGGCTCAGGCTAAAATCATAAAAAAATCGGTGATTTTGTTTTGGCTTATTATTAGCCTATGACCATCTGATGTCCACAGACTTGTACTGCAAAAGTTTTTTAATTTTTGTGCTGCGCATTTACCAGTTAGACTAGATATAGAGACGAAATTCCTAATTTCTTACTTTGGACAACCATGTCGAAAATACAGAGTTTTCGTAAAATGAAAGCTCTTTTTATCGGACACAAAATAGATTATTAATCCTAGGCGAATCCCAAGCTATGTAATTCGTGGTTTGTTCGGATCTCGATTTGTTTGTAACAGTCTCTTTTAGCAATGAAATCTTGAGAGTGGTTCAAACCAAAAATTAATCCGAAAGAAATATAAATTTATATAGCAGATTCTATGTCTATCAAGAAAATCTTGTATTTTAAATACGTTTCAATAGTTCTTTTATATGTTAGATATAGTTTCGCATTGTTTTTGAATATGTTCAACCATGTGTCAGTGGTTTTTTAGATTGACTTCGATTGATCATCGCCGACATCGGTCCAGTCACATGGTCAACTTCAAAAATTCTGATATTATCGCTCACGTTTAATTCGTGTTTTTGTTAACTATTAATAATAGTATTATCCGTACGCGCTGTTAATTAAATGTCAAAGTTACTCGAGTCTATTTATAGTCTAGTCTCGGCTTTAACTGTTACTCTTAACTGTTACTGTTAGTGTTAGTATACTCTATAGACTATACTCTATTATTGCCATAGGCTCCTGGCCTAGCCGCAGTAGGCCAGGGCTAGGACTAGACTTTGGTCTAATTAATTTTAAGTCTAATAGTCTAATTCTAGACATTGCACATTAAAAAATTGTAGCTGTCTACAAAAACGTATATAGGCCTAGTCTAATCGTTTTTTGTTTCATTTCATGAAATCAAAAATTAAAATATTAAAATATACGATGTAGACTAGTCTACCATTAGACTGGTTGCAGCGTCATTATTAGTGTAATAGTCGGCAGCACTTCCAGTCTCTGACAGTGACATATTTTTGGAGTGACAAATTCATAATACAAAATTCATCTGGATTGAATTTGGTTTGGACTGTTCTTTCATGATTTCAATAAAATGTAGACTAAAAATATACAATCTTAGGAATTTAAGCGCTAGTGTTAACTTTAAATTAAGTTAAAACACAATGACCATATGATTTTGATTTAATTTAAATCAATGAGAGTGGTGATAGTTGTTTTGAAATTTGATTTAAAATAACAAGAATCGATGAACTTATTGGGGCGATAACCAATCGCACATTAAAAATTTTCAGCTGTCTATACTTTATTTTATATGACTATATGATTCTATAAAGGAAATTTATGTTACAAATAATTTTAATAGTTTGTGTATATATTTGATAATAGCTTTGCGTGGTTATTATTGAATCTGTCTGACCAATTATTTGGATTATGACCCTTATCTTTGTCACATTGACATTGTTGTCTTTTCATGTGGTCTAGTCAGTCTTAAAACCTTACATTATCGTTCACTCATTCTTCGTTTCAATCGTTAATTTCCGTTGTTATTAAATTATCAAATTTAACAAATTGAGCATAAAACAAGAACTCTTATAACTGCAGAGTAACACTGGTCGGTTCCTCATTTATCAAACATTTGCGGAATGACATAACGAAAAAATCATTTGCATTTTTGCATCGAAATTTGGATAACTTTTAATATGTCAAGGGGGATGGAAAATGTTTCATCTTTGTCACATAAAAATTTTGGTTTCATTCAGTTGAAAAAGTACTATGTTAACTTGTTGTGATTCGCTGAGTAATCATTTGAGATGGCGTTCACTTTAATGCTATAGGCAATATTTATTTTATAAATCAACGATAATTGTGTCAGAAAATTTGTTTAACAAAGATTGATTAACTCTTGAGGCGATAACCACTTTGGCTGCTTTTATGCATTTATGCTAGTTTGTGGTTGACTCACTGATTCCTTTCAGGAACTGTTTTTCCTGTGGGCCATTCTCTGGCATTGCCACTGCGGCCTTATGGGGTTTCAGATAGGTCTTGTTGTCAGGAACATATGTTTTTGGCCTTTTTCCTCGGCGTTGGGAGTTTCATCTTTGTTACTTAAATTTTTTTGGGTACATTTTATCGTGTGATTTGCTTGGTCAACTTTATAAATTATCTTGTTAAGAAGATTAATTCTTGTTGTGATTCGCTGAGTAAACATTTGTGATGGCGCTCACTTTAATGCAATAGACAATATTAATTTTATAAATCAATGATAATTGTCTCAGAGAATTTGTTTAACAAAGATTGATTAACTCTGGAGGCGATAACCACTTTGGCTGCTTTTATGCATTTATGCCAATTTGTGGTTGACTCACTGATTCCTTTCAGGAACTGTTTTTCCTGTGGGCCATTCTTTGGCATTGCCACTGCGGCCTTATGGGGTTTCAGGTAGGTCTTGTTGTCAGGAACATATGTTTTTGGCTTTTTTCCTCATTTTTTGGAGTTTCATCTTTGTTACTTAAATTTTTTTGGGTACATTTTATCGTGTGATTTGTAGGGCAAAAATTTACAAATAATATAAATAAATAAGAGGAGCAATTGTTGTTTCTAGGATTTGATTTAGCAAGAATTGATAAACTCTGGAGGCGATAATCACATTGGCTGATGCCAATTTGTGGTGGACCCACTGATTCCTGTCAGGATTTGTTTCCTGTGGGCTATTTTCTGGCCTCGCCAGTACAGCTTTCGGTTTCAGATAGGTCTTTGTCAAAACTATGTTTTTGGCACCTTTCCTCTTTGATTGGAGTTTTATTTTTTGTTACTTTTGGTCAATGAAGCATACATACCAGCTACTCTTAATCTCAAATTAAAATATACAATATTAGTGCTCATAAGGATATTTGAAAATAATTCATGTTAGGAAGTTAAGATTTAACGTTCTCATCAGTAATAATTTAAATTAATGAGAAGAGATATAGTTGATAATCTCTTGATTTCATTTTATATAATTGATGCAATTATGCCAATTTGTGATGACTCTGGAATAATCCCAGGGGCTGGTTTTCCTGTAGGCCATTCTCTGGCTTTGCCAAAGTGACCTTGGGTTTCAAGTGGATCCTATGAAATTATGTTTTGGGTCACCTTTTTCTTTCTAAGTTTACTTCTTCGTTGCTTGTTTTGTAAAGCTTAGTGATCCAACTGCTTTGAAATTAAATAATAAAAAAAAAAAAAAAAAAAAAAAAATTAAAAAAAAATGGCCACAAGAATTAAATCTTTCATCATTCTTACTTAGATATATATATATATATATAATAAATAATTTGTAAATTGAAATAATTCGGAAGAGTATCCAAGTGTAGGAGTGTAAGGTAAAAACAATATAATTATTCAATTAAACTACTGCAAGAACATATTATTAGTCAATAAATACAAGGTCAGTTACAACAAGACTTGGCCAGTTGTTACAGGCCGCAGTAATTATTGCATGCCTTATACGCCAACTACATGATGCTCTATGTCTAGCTTGATAATTCCAGCATCAGGACTTGCGCCAGCTGCTGAAATCAGTGCTAGTAATGATAGACAGGATGCATCCGGACTTGCGCCAGATGCAATGAACTTCATGAAGAACCAAACATATGATTATTCATTTGTTAGTTCGGCAGGACTTGCGCCAGCTTTTCTAACTATAGCAAACATGATGGGGAGTGATTTGCCAACTGGATTTGGGCCAGTTGGTTTTTGATACAATATCCACAAGCTCATTCTTACAGGTGGAATTAGTTTAATCTAGCATCAGGATTTGCGCCAGCTTCTGAAATCAGTGCTAGCAAGGATGGGCAGGATGCATCCGGACTTGCGCCAGATGCAATAAACTTTGTGAAGAACCAAACATATGATTTTCCATTTGTTAGTTCGGCAGGACTTGCGCCAGCTGTTCTAACAATGAAAAACACGATGGGGAGTGATTTGCCAACCCGATTTCGGCCAGTCGGGTTTTGATACAATATCCACAAGCTCATTCTTACAGGTGGAATTAGTTTATTCTAGCATCAGGATTTGCGCCAGCTGCTGAAATCAGTGCTAGCAAGGATGGGCAGGATGCATCCGGACTTGCGCCAGATGCAATAAACTTTGTGAAGAACCAAATATATGATTTTCCATTTGTTAGTTCGGCAGGACTTGCGCCAGCTGTTCTAACAATGGAAAACATGATGGGGAGTGATTTGCCAACCCGATTTCGGCCAGTCTGTTTTTGATACAATATCCACAAGCTCATTCTTACAGGTGGAATTACTTTGAATGTGAATGATTTATGCCCTTTTTCTTCTCCCGTAGAAGAGAAGAAAAAGCTGAAATTTTTGCTTTTTCGTCAATAACTGCGTAAGAAATTATTATTTTTATTTTATTTTATTTTTTTTAGAATTCTTTAGATCTTGCTTTTGAATGTATATGTAAACAACATTTTTAGTGAATACAGCAATACTCAAGATGTGGACCATTTCCTCATGTTCCTAATTTGCTTAAAATCCTTCTAAATCTATGTTTTGTGGTATTCTTATGTTTTCAAAGTGTGTCTGCAATACCTAGGTCAGCTCAAAATGAGGTCTGTATACTTCTGGGTCAGATTTTACACTTACAGAAAATAAAATTCCACTGACATATAAATCCAGCCAGTCAAAACACTACTGAGACTTGCTTCAGGAATTATAAATACAGTAGATGTTATGATAATGTGTCCCTTATTATCTACATTTGTAAATTTTAATTATTTGGTTATCTATTCATTACATGTAAATTTCAAGTTTCACTTCTGTAGACATCCTAATTTCAATTTAAAAACTAAATTTCAGACTATATAGCACTTCACTATTTAGAATTAGTGTTGTTTCTGATGTCGCAAGTAATGGTGGATTAGACAGATGAGAGGTTGGAATTCATATGTGCTCTTACGATGCATTCGTAAGTTTGGGTTGTGGGGGTCAGACACTTTGTGTCTGTGTGCCGTTTTCATACCCTCCTCAACAACAGATAATCTTGTTTAATAATGTTATTGATAGATTTTGTCAATATTATGTAATTTGTATGTAATGATACAAGAGTCAATGTTCATTAATATATTAATGTGAACAATTAGTAGGTTGTTATTGATAGGTTTGGTTTTGTGTGAACAATTACTAGATTGTTATTGATAGTTTGGTTGATATTATCTAATTTGTTTGTAATGATACAAGAGTCAAAGTTCACATTTAAATAGTAGATTAGATCAATCAGAGACATGTATAAATATTTATAGTAGATTAGATCAATCAGAGACATGTATAAATAGTCCTAGTAGATTTGATCAATTTGAGACATGTATAAATATTCATAGTAGATTAGATCAATTAGAGACATGTATAAATATTCACTGGTTAATCCTGTTAACTGACTGTCAAGTAAATTTATACCTATTTTGGTCTTAGGGCTTCACTCTGTTACAACCACGTTTACATTAACAACATTTGAAGTGAAGCCCTTTTTATTTGTAGTCGTTTAATTTGATGTTTATTTTTAATAAACAATTTTTCCCCATTTTATGTGTCTGTTTTTCGTACGATAAATACAGAGTTTTCGTAAAATGAAAGCTCTTTTTATCGGACACAAAATAGATTATTAATCTTAGGCGAATCCCAAGCTATGTAATTCGTGGTTTGTTCGGATCTCGATTTGTTTGTAACGGTCTCTTTTAGCAATGAAATCTTGAGAGTGATCCAAACCAAAAATTAATCCGAAAGAAATATAAATTTATATAGCAGATTCTATGTCTATCAAGAAAAT
This sequence comes from Flabesymbios commensalis, assembly GCA_964017125.1. Lineage (NCBI taxonomy): Eukaryota > Metazoa > Annelida > Polychaeta > Terebellida > Flabelligeridae > Flabesymbios > Flabesymbios commensalis. The sequence goes on from OZ024910.1 coordinate 24,685,150, forward strand.
CCCACCTCCTCCCGCTTCCATCCGCTGCAAGTTTTTTGTTCATTTTTCTTCTGACCGTTTTCATACCCTCCTCAACAACAGATAATCTTGTTTAATAATGTTATTGATAGATTTTGTCAATATTATGTAATTTGTATGTAATGATACAAGAGTCAATGTTCATTAATATATTAATGTGAACAATTAGTAGATTGTTATTGATAGGTTTGGTTTTGTGTGAACAATTACTAGATTGTTATTGATAGTTTGGTTGATATTATCTAATTTGTTTGTAATGATACAAGAGTCAAAGTTCACATTTAAATAGTAGATTAGATCAATCAGAGACATGTATAAATATTCATAGTAGATTAGATCAATCAGAGACATGTATAAATAGTCATAGTAGATTAGATCAATTTGAGACATGTATAAATATTCATAGTAGATTAGATCAATTAGAGACATGTATAAATATTCACTGGTTAATCCTGTTAACTGACTGTCAAGTAAATTTATACCTATTTTGGTCTTAGGGCTTCACTCTGTTACAACCACGTTTACATTAACAACATTTGAAGTGAAGCCCTTTTTATTTGTAGTCGTTTAATTTGATGTTTATTTTTAATAAACAAATTTTCCCCATTTTATGTGTCTGTTTTTTGTACGATAAATAAGACATACGGGAATTTCGTCTCTATATCTATATCTAACCACATAACATGTATACCAGTGGATGTACCTAAATTTAATGCACATAAACTTTATATACTGGTCCTTTTATATTTTGTTTTCGGTTTATGATTCCACTCCAAAAATAGGTTTACGTTTACATTATTTGTTGCAGATACAGAATGGAGGCGCGAAAAAATGTTTGTTTGTTTCTCAGTTTGGCTCTACTTCTCCACGGGATGAGCATGTTGAGCCCTGTCGGTGCCTATTTAGGTCTGACGGACGATTACGACAATACGTTACCTAAACAGAAGGCTGTTGAAGCCATGCTCATGATAGCTTTTATCTTCTACTTCTTGGGAATTGTTACAATCGTCCTCACATATATGACACGCTCTACTAAGCAGAAGGGGCTTGTGAGGTTTGCCGGGCTGTATGGAATTCTAGGAGGTGAGGAAAACGTGAATTCAAAAGAACGTTTAACCCTTGTAACGCTTAATTAATTTTGTATAAATCATGGAGACAAAATGTTGATTTCAATTTAAAATCACCATTCATGTCTTTGCTCATTCCGCTTCATTTGAATACGTTATGGGTCTACGGCCATTTTAAATATGTTTACTCTTACAGTGCGGGGATCGACTTTAGAGAATCTGACGTCTACAGACGTCGATCTCCGCACTGTAAGGGTTATACTTCGTAAAGCTGCAGATACAATTTACAGATACAATTTTATAAGAATCGGTTGATAATTGACGGAGAAATCGACGAAAAACATGCGCTCCAGATAATTGTGTCATAGACTATATTCGAAAAAGGGAAAGAATCTAAGTAAGACATTTATCATGATTTCAAATTGAAACTGGTCTCCATGGTTTATAACAAATACGTAATAAGAGTTAATATCGCCTTTATTTGGGACTTTATATCTCGTGATCTATTCAGCAAATCTTCATCCGTCATTTCGTTGTTACGATGTAACAGATAAATTCCGACAAATGGGAACAAATTTCCTTAAAGCACTGAAATATTTTTGTTTAAACCATGGAGACCAGAGGGTTTTTTCAATTTAAAATAATCATACATGTCTTACTCAGGTCTTCCCGCTTCATTTGAATACCTGTGTTAGGGGTCTACGGCCATTATAAATATGTTTACTTTAACAGTGCAAGGATAGACTTTAGACGTCTGCAGACGTCCGATTCTGGCGTCTGAAGTCGATCCACACGCTGTAAGGGTTAAAGGTGTAGTCAACTGTCAAAATTCGCGGGACAAGGGTCCCCCAGAAGGCAATAGTGCCCGTGGGTAAGCCAAGGCCCTATTCCATAATAATACTGAATATGCGTTTCATACCCAAAGCCTCATTAAGAGCAAGTTCTCAAATCACAGCAAGTTCATATATACTTGAGCGACATCTATGAGTTTATAATTCAAAAATCTTGGCCCTTACCCCTACTTGGTCGCTTGCTTGCAAACAAACTGACTGTATTACTGCTGAGATGTTGAAACTGCTTGACCCAAGCTTGTATTGACATGCCCAGTAAACACAAAACATTTGTATGATTTTATGCAATGCTGGACCAACGTCGAAGACGTTGGGCCGACGTTGTATAAATGTTATACAAATGTGTTGTGTTTGCTGGGCAGGCGGACTTTCTCTCAAACATTGTACATTTATTCAATCTTGTTTCAATGTTGGGCCAGCGTCGCAGAAGTTGGCCTAGCATTAAAACAGCATTGGATCAATGTCCCGTTTAAGTAGTATCTTGTAATCAGTTCAGTGGCTATATTAATGCCGTCAATCTGTACTCAATAGGCTACTGTTGGCCTACACTTGACCGTCCCAGGCATGCGCGTCTTGCAGTTGAATCATTCTTTAATGCCGTCAATCTGTACTCAATAGGCTACTGTTGGCCTACACTTGACCGTCCCAGGCATGCGCGTTTTGAAGCTGAATGATTCTTTAACCCTTACAGCGCGGGGATCGACTTTAGTCGTCAGAATCTGACGACTAAAGTCGATTTCCGCGCTGTAAAGAGTAAACTATTTATAATGGCCGTAGACCCACAACACAGGTATTCAAATGAATCAGAAAGAGCTAACTAAGACATTTATGATGTTTTCAAATTGCATAAAACCCTTTGGTTTCCATGGTTTCTAAAAAAATAATTCAGCGCTTTAAGGTTTAAACTACGACAAAGACATGGGGATTGCATGGAAACGTGGCTAGTTGAATTATATGTTTGTTTACGATTTCTTTGCAGCTTCTTGTACGATCATAGGAGTGGCTATATTCAATGTAGAAGGCGGAACAGTTGTCTCCTATGGGGTGGCGGGCTACATCGTGGGTGCATTTCTAGGATTATTGGCATTGTTGTCGGCTTTAGGTGGAAATGTTCGGCAAGTTGAAGTGAACGGTGCATAATATCTATATAAAAGTTAGGTGTAATAAATAAGTTTATTGTAAAGTCGGGTGTACTCCTGATATTCTGCATGATTTTGTTTAAACCTCAGAATAAACATCTTGTCTTGTCTTGTCTTGTCGCTCACAATATGTTCGCTCAAGAGTCCAAGAGTCCTATTGGTGTGATGAATATGTGGCAATTATCACTACTGTCCGTCGATCTCCATACTTTTACTGTACTTTGCATAACAGAATTATGGCTAAAGGAGTCCAATGTAAATACATATGCATCAACGGGTTATAAACATGAACATTTGTGTCGCAAACGTAAGGCTGGTGGCGGTGTTTCTTTATTTATAAAGGAACACGTTGAATACAAATGCCGCACAGATTTAAATATAGTAAATAAACACATATAATTGAACTATATAGAGATACCTAAAAGGTATAATAAAGTGTCTAACAAGAATGTTATTATTGGTGTTATATGTACAGACCACCCGATGCAGGTGTTAATATGTTTACTGTTTATATAACTCAGATTTTATCCGCTATGAAGAATGATAACAAAACTGTATATATAACAGATGATTTCAACATTAACCTGCTAAATATTGATAAACATATACCTAGTGCTGAATTCATTTAAACCATGCACTCCTATTCTTTTTTCCTCTTACAAATAAACCTACACGCGTCTCAAAACATTCAGCAACTTTACTTGACAATATTTTCTGTAACAATATAAATGATAAAGATATTATCAACGGAATATTCTACACTGACATCTCTGATCATTTTCCTATGTTCAGTATTAACATAAACATTAAAGTCGTGGAAGAACCATGTCTTCCTAAGTCAAGGAATATACATCGGTAAACATTGAAAAGTTCAAAATAAATATTCAAAATGAACATATGTTGACGGTTCTTGAATCTACCGATTGTCAAGAAGCATTTAGTAAATTTCAATCCATTTAAAGATTTTTAAAGACTTATGAAGACTGTTTCCCTTTAGCTTGGTTAGCACACGCGTATGACATGGCTCAAGGTAGCCATAAAGAATTCTATAAAGATTAAAAATAAATTATATGTCAAATATATTAAGCACAAAACAATTTTTAATGTAAAAGCATATGAAGACTACAAACGTATTTTAAATAATACAACTAAAAAAGCCGAGCGAGATCATTATGCTGTTTTATTCAGAGCTAACAAAGATAACATTAAGAAAACCTCGGCGATTATTAAAGAAGTAGTTAACAAAACACAAACTAAAACAACAATCAATGATTTTTTAATTAATAATAAAGTTATAACAAATACCGAAGAAATAGCATATAGTTTTAATAGTTTTCATGAAAACATTCGACCGAATTTGGCGAGTAAAATTCCGAAGACTAGTAAAGACCTTGCTTCATATATAGCTAAGCAGAATCCCGATCATATTTGCCTCAATGATGTCACCGAAATGAAGTAATCAAAAAAATAAATGCATTGAAAATATCTAGAACGTATAATGTATAACAGACCTTTTAATTTTATCAAGAAGCATACTATACTTTATAAATACCAGTTTCATTTTAGAGAAAAACATGGAACAAACTCTGCCCTACTTGTACTCACAGATAAAATTGTTACAGCTATAAGTGAAGGTACCGTTGTTTAAGAATCTTTCTTGATTTCAGCAAAGCTTTTGATACAGTCGATCATTCTATTTTACTAAATAAATTACATAAGTATGGTATCAGATGAATTCCTTATGACTGGCTTCAAAGTTATTTATGTAACAGAAATTTTTTTCCTTCAATAATCATTGTTCAGACATGAACAATATCACTTGTGGTATGCCTCAAGGGCCCATACTTGGAACCTTGCTATTTTTGTTGTATGTGAAAGATATTGTTTAAGTATCTTTTGTTTTATTGCCGATATTGTATGCCGATGGTACCAGCTTATTCCTGATTGGAAAGAACATTAATGTATTACTACACAATATGGATAATAAATTGGCAAAAGTAGTACAATGGATAAACTTTAACAAACTATCTTTAAATGTTAAAAAATCTCAATCTATTGTATTCCGATTGTTCAAGAATTCTACAAATGAAATAAACACTGTCAAGAGTAATAGCAAAACATTACAATTTTTTTAATATATGAAATTTCTTTTGGTCATTATTAATGAATACTTAAATTGGGCAGAGCATATTAACACAGTAAAATAAAAATCTCGAGAGGAATTGGAATTTTATGTAAAGCTAGACGTGTATTGAAAACATCGAATTTGGTTACACTTTATGGGGTGGAGCTAGTGATAAATATATTTAATCTCTATTTAAAGTTCAGAAAAGGGCTGTTAGAATATAAAGTTAAGTAATATGTATTATACCATGATATTCCTAATAGTAAAACTCCCTAGATATGATAGTGGCTCATGAATGAATTTGTTTGTCACGTAATAATTTCTTATTTTTTCATTGCACGTCTTTATGCACATTGCACATGTATTGTCATTTCTGTGGATCCACGGGACTGTGTCTTCCACTTAAAAGAGTGGGAGATACAGCCCTTTGCTTCCTAGGGGTCGACATATTTTTATTAATGAGAGGGCATATTGTAGAATCCTGTATGTACATCCACGGACTCATAAGACATCATCAATGTAACTAGATGAATGTCAAATATATGATAACGTATCAACAATAGTAATGTGCACGCTGCGACGTAATAGGTGACCAGCACACACCTTAGAGTTCATAAACCTCTAATACTTATATCACTGTCTGAATACGTACAGTCTGCACATTGGATACGCGTTGTTAAGCCTGTTCAAACCTGAACACCGATCTTACGACTGGCGATCTTGCCTCAAGACCAGGAATTAAAACAGAATGGCTAGCGCACACGCGCAATGTCACAAGAACAGTTTCAGCACTTGGCTAATTTGTTTGTCACTAGCCAAGCCGGAAATCTCAGACATTCGGAGACGGAAAGTGCAAAGACACTCATCGACAGGTGTGATGGCTCAGTACCAAAGAGGACTCGCAAATTGATCAGAGAGCTGGACGAATGGCGGACGGAAGAAGCTGGAATGAACTTCCTGTTCGACCTCGTCAAAAAGACCACGTATGGAACCCTACATCAATCCAAGATGTTATGGATGGCCCAGACTGATCCAGCCATCACACGGGCGTGACTCAGAGAAAAGGTTAGCAACTATATGTTGTCGTCTGTAGAAACTCTAAAAATGCAGAAGGCATTAGAAGGTTCTAGACAAAAGCCGGACGAATCCACGGCGACTTACATCAGACGTTTCACCGCTGACGCAGATCGCGCGTACCCCACTACGCGAAGCACTCAAAGGAGCAGCGAGTATTGAGCAGTCTACTCAAAGGCCTAACCGAGCGGAGCTCGCTGGCAATGTATGCGATGCAGATAACGCAGACACACTGGAAACTGCCAGTCATATTGCCTTAGCCAGGGAGGCCAAACGAGAGAAAAGGGAGCAGGTGATAGGGCACGAGCCCATGGAGTTAGGTTCAGCCCACAAAAATGATGATGCAGCGGACACATTTTTGTCCATCATGGACACAATGCAGAGGCGCATGGAGCAGCTGCACACGCGCCTCCAGCAAACTGAAGAACGCATCAGTGCACCACCTGCTACAGCATCACCTCTCCAGGACCAGCGAGACCACCAACTGGACAGGACGTGGTACTGGAACAGACGACTCACCATAAGACTCCACAGGGACGACAGGAGTAACCGGAGACAAACCCCGGTAACATCCCAAGGGCAGGGAAAAATCGACTACGCCAGAAGGGAAATTACGTCGTTTGGTAAATCCCTCCAAATCACCCCCTATTTAGATCCCGTCTCCGGGGAGGCGTCAGTTTATGACAGTTGTGGCCACCCCTGCATAGACAAAGTAATGAGACAATACACAGACGTCTTTGATGACGACCTCTCAAACCTTGGCCACTGTGACTTCACCTGGTTAACGGTTGACGTCAACGTTCACAAGCCTATACGACGGAGAGCCTACACAACGCCACTGCCCAAACGCAAAGTGGTCGACAATCAAGACGAAGTCGAGGACGGCTGGCATCTTGAAAACATATTAAATTTTATTATTTGTCAACAATTACAGCATAGGGCTACATTTCTACGCAGAAAGTAGGCCTAACCACCTTGCTAAATATCACAGCTCACCCACCTCCTCAGCTACAGGTGTCTACCCGCATTGTTTCTTAGTAAACCGGCGACCCCACATCCCCCCCCCCCCTCCCAAGCTAACACGAGGCATTGACCCAATGTTGATTTAGGGTTGGGCTCATGTCGTAGACGACGGGCCACCACTAAAGCAACATTGGGTCAATGCCTCCTGTTTGCTGGGCCGCTAGGTCTCAGCTATACCAGCATAAAACAGTCATATGCCGCCTGTACTTCTCCAGCAGAAACAAGACAGTTCGTGTACGCAGTTTGCGTACGCATACGAGCAGCCACAGACAGCGACAAAGCGTACACACAGATACACTGGTGGCCCTGGAGTAGGGCCGATAGCCAAATATTACGCCCGCATAAACAGTGATATCTCACTAGTAGCGCCCTGTCAAGTGATAATAAATTATTTTGTCTGCATTTCTGTGAATAGGTTTTTGTTCAATGGTGATGTCGGCTATTTGTCAGGTCAGGAACTTACTCTCTTTCTTTTCCGTTTTGACAAGCGGTGCCACATTAGTGCAGCGGCATAGCAAGCTTTGTGGGAGGAATTGTTCGGCTCATGAAGAAAGCATCAAACTTGGCACAATGATATATTATTATAGCAGACCATGAGACATTCCTTAATGCTCTTAGTTGTTAGGCCTACACTTCGTGAGTAGACCATTTGTGGATATTATTTGATTCTGTCATTACGGTGTATCCCACAGGGCAGAACTTTGCGCTGACCGGCCGTATACGATGCTGAATTGGATACAGCAGCCGTGCCTCAAGAGACAATAGCGATGCTCAGTTAGACTTTAAATCACACCTGACCGACTTACCTTTCATGTATGCATCTTCACTACAATATTTGCCTCATATGTGAAGATTTTTTATTGCTAGAAAAGAAAAATGTGCACTGGAGATCCACAAGTCATCTATCTCGGTTGGAGTGGGGTAGCAACGCGAGACTGTCTGAGCCAGGTAATACAGTCAGGTAATTTGGTCAGGCATTCACGTTTTCGTGTGTGCACATATAACTTTTTCAGTTACCCTGTGTGCCCAAAACGCCCACCCACCACTTTCTCTAAGACAAACACTGACTGGGCGGGCGTTTTGTGATCTATAAAGATAAAGGTGATGTGTGCCGTGGGCATTGCCAAAATGACCACTTTGGGCCAATATTGATTTCTCGTCATATATTACTACAGAAAAATCAATGGGTCTAGTAATTATTAGAAAATAAGAAGGTAAATTGTTATTGAGGTACCGATAATTAAAAAAAAAATTCTGCTTTTTTACCATGTCTTTGAATGTTATCATAGAAAATAGTTTTAATAAAGGTTCTGAATGAACGAAAAGTTTACTAAAGTAAAACGTAATGATCTGTACGAAAACAAATTTGCTGCCAACAAACTTTATGGTGATCACCCCACGCCAATAAAAAATAGGTCATGTGAGGTCAAATTAGAGTATTATATAACAAAACTAAAATATCAGTTGGCAATTATGTCTTAGTATCATAAATCATCATATAGAACGTGTATTTAACTGCCATTACAGTAAACATGGGAATTCCATTTCAAATTCTTATTAATTATTAAATCAAGAAAATTAATATTATCAACCTTTTCAATTTCACCACCATTTTTACTTATTGTTGGATAAATAATTGATTTTGGACTCCGATGGAAGAACAAACATTTGGATTATGAAATATTCAGTGATAGGTGATTAAGCCACAAAAAAATAATGTATATAATTATTTGTTATTTAAATGTATATTTTTCCCATCCATTTTAATGATTATTGTAGTGTTATCAGAAAAAGGAGACAATTAAAAGTGTACTTGTATTTACAAAATCAATAATGTATGTTTGAAAAAGGTGGCCTATAATTGATCCCTGGGGAACTCCTGTCGTAATTTGTGCCATTTCGGAGTTTTGATTGTCAAAAGCTTATATATTACATACTGCTGCTTATTTGAAAGGTAAGATGGTAGAAGATCTGTAGAAATACCAGAAATATATAAATACGAAAGTTTATCTAATAATACATCATGACTTCCAAGGATTTTTACATGTCCAAACATACTCCAACAGGGACTTTCTCTTCTTGCATCAAAATTGTAATTGTATGTATTAATTACAAAACAGCAAATTTAATTCAGTGTCCTTGTCTAAAGCCATATTGACTGCTATAGAGTAACAACTTTTTTGAATATTTTAGATAAAGATGGTAAAATAGATATAGGTCTATAATTAGAAAGAGGTGTATTGTCACCCTTTTCGTATAATGGCACAACTTTGACGATGTTTAGTTTATCTGGAAAGATTCGTGTGGTTAACATTTGATTAATTAAAACAGTTATTTGTTAGACTATACAATTACCGATTTGATAGATTTTTTGAAAAAAATGTTAATACCATCTACAGCTGGTCTTATTTTCCAAATGATCCATTACTTTGATGATATGGATATTGATGATAAGATTAAAATCAGGTAATTGAATTAAATATTTCTCATTGATATATCAGGATGGATTTTAATTTTACTAGCAAGTTCAGGACCAATATTTGTAAAAAATAACTTAAACTTATTTGTAATTTCTGTATTATCTTTAAAAGTTTTATTGGTCCAAGTGAACAATTCTGGTATATCAATGTTCTTCTTCGTATTTATTATGCTGCTTGTAGTTAACTAAGTTGTTTGATATTATTTTTTAAATTTTGAACGCAAGATTTGTAATAACATTGTTTGGCTTTTTAATTGGACTTTTAATTATCTTCTTATAACTACGGAGGTTTGATTTGATAATTGAGAATTCATTTGATTCAGGATCAGACATACGCATACCTTTTATAGTTTGTTTTCAAATTTTATTGATTTCAGGATTCCTTGTTTTATCCATGCTGATGTTATTAGGATGATCATCTGAGCTTCAGTCTAGTTTACTAAGTATATTAGATGTTTGTACTTCTTACTTATTAAAGCTATTTATTGATTTGTGGGTATGTTTTCGTACAATGATAAAAAAAATATTATGTCGGGATGTAAATTAACGTTGGAAAATATGCCTGGTGGTCAGAGAATCTGTCAGCAATAATACCACAAGAATATTTTACAGTATTTCATAATTTACAAAATATATATTATCGACTAATGTACCTCCTGGATTGGTAAGAGGGCGGGGCCCCTGGTGCAGTGGTTAAAGCTGCCTGCTTGGAAAATCGGAGATCACGGGTTCGAACCCTACTCTGGCCTTCAAGTTTTAAAGAAACAAAATGTTCCTTTCCTGCTCACTCGTAATGATTCAATATTGACGGGAACCTCCGTGACCAAGAGGTAGCGTGCTCGGCCTCAGTCCACCAGGGCTAGCATTTTGAATCATGTTTCTGGAGGGCAGTGTCATCTCATTTATCTCACCATCCTCAGGCGGTTCTCCTAGCCCAGTTTAGCCTGTATGTCCACAAAGATGGCCTAAAACCCTGTCCATTACATTTCATTTGTATCGGTAAGTCTCGTTGGCAAAGTAAATAAAGGCAAAAAACCATCAGAAGCTACAACATTAAACAAGTCGCCAAAAACACATCTTTTCGCAATAGCTAAATATATATTAAATCTCCAGCCACCAAAATATTACAATCTGAATGTTCAGAACTATTTGATGAATTCTTCAATAAAACCATCATAGTCATTAGTTGGTTCTCTGGGTGATCTATATACATTACAAATTAGAATTTTTTTGTGAGATAAATAGCCTTATATCCCCAAGAATTGAGCCTTCCATTTTTCAAAATTATTACAAATAGGTGGTCGAGTGTAGTTATAAATATCATTCAAATAGATTACCAGACCACCTCTTTCACTACAACGCTTACCTTGAAAAACACATGTATATGCATGTAAATAAGCCCTTGCAGTGCGGGGATCGACTACAGAATCTGACGTCTGTAGACTTCAGATTCTGACGTCTAAAGTGGATCTCTGCACCGAAGGAATAAAAATATTTATAATGTCATAGACCCATAGCATAGGTATTCAAATGAATCAGAGCTAACTAAAATATTTATGATAATTTCAAATTGAAAAAAAACTTTATCTGCCTTGGCTTACACGAAAGTATTTCAACGCTTAAACAGTTCGGCGAGCCAGTCTCTTGCAAACATATAGAGCGCCAAATTTTACGTTGTTTTGTTTCAATTCATCAACACATATTGGCAATTCGTCAAATGTTGACCTTATGCTGGCTAATTTGGGGATAACTTACACAATATATTTTCGATTAATGCAGGCCTACCTCTGGCATCGGTAAGTCTCATTGGAAAAGTAGAAATTAAAGGCAAAAAACATGAGAAGTGAAGAAATACAGCAGTTGAAAAAAATACAATTTGTAGTCAGCCTACAAAACTACTGCTGGTTCATATATTTTGAAATAAAATAAATTTGTCGTTTTATGGAGATATTGATGTGATTATCTTTACATGTAACTTTAATATTTATCAGTAAAGAACGAGGCTACACCGATGCTCATACTGAGAAATACGTACAAATGTTGACTAATATTAGGCCCAAACAGACGTGGAATATCCTGACTGTTTGATTTGTTCACCCGGTAACAGTAACAGTTTATTTGACCAAAGGCATTACAAAGTGCCTATTAGGGGTCTACTATTCAATCTCTAGGGACGGGGGGTTGGAGTATTTTTGAAATAAATATTTTGAGACTGACTCTTCATGAAATAAATAATTGTCTGAAGGACATGCAGTAAATAAATATTTATTGGCCCTCAAAATGTGTTCAGCCTTGCTTCGTCGGCATCATTAAGTGACGTTTCAACTTGTTTAGCCTCGCTTCACTCGTCTCCTTAACCCCCACATCAATAGGCCTACTAAGCCTAGTTCGGCAGCTTTGTAGACGGAAAATATAATTTTTTAGAAGGTGAGATAAATATTTTGCTTGAGGCAGAGTGTGAAATGAATAAAATGTTGCAGACAGGAGGTGAAATAAATAATTTGTCCAGTTTAAAAACTCCACCCCCCCCCCTCCGTAGTAGGTCTAATTCACGCTCGCATGCAATTGAGATGGTGAGATGGTGTTTGTGTTTATAGTGACCGGGCATGCTGGGAGTTCAGCAAGAAGTTTCATGCTGTCACAGAAAATATTTAAGACTCTGGGTCTCAGATCCGGTTCAATCTCCGGTCACTAAGTGTCCCCATCTCAATTGCAGGCGAGCGTGGTCTAATTGAATGGTGGCCCCCTTAGGCTACAGTAAATATACAAACATAATGTGACACATGCATGCATCCCAGCAAACACAAAACATTTGTTATTTGTTACAAAATGTTATACAAATGTTTTGTGTTTGCTGGGATTGTCGTACATCCACTGGCTTAGCGAATGGAATGGAGTTCTATTATGCGCCGTTCATTATGACTTAAGCCTACACTTTCAGTTAATGCCAACGACAATGCCATGAATCCCAGCAATGCACCCACGATGTAGACCGCCACTACGTAAGAGACAATGGATTCTGGATCCCCACGATCATCCCGATATCCATAATAGTAGTGAGAAGAAGAAGAATAGTAGCGCCTGTTGTCGCTTCCGTAGTCACGTGCGATAGCTTCATTGTATATGGCCACTCCTACGATAGCAGAAATAGCTGCAAAGAGATCATAAACAAATATCAATTATTAGGCTATTCAACTAGCCACATTTTCATACAAGACGACCAACTATACGCCGCAAATCATTTAGCAAACTACCCTGGTGTTGTACTTAAAAACAACTCGCCCCGCTCGCTGTACTCGCAAAAATCATCATGGTTCGGTCGCTCATGCCCGCTAATTTTCGTTCCAGAGAAACCCCATGTTATTAAGGCGTCTCAAGCTAGGAATCCATATGTACGTTAGCCGTTACGCGTTATGCGTCATGCGTTTTTTTGCGAATCCATATGTACGTATATTCGGAACGCGTTACGCGTATGCATCATGCTTTTTGACCAGGAGCACTGCCTCTTTTTTTTTTTCGTGGCTGATTTATGCTTGAAAAGATGTCTTTGTCTGTTTTGGGCGCTGTTACATGCAACAACAAAATTTGATTATGTGATTTGATTAAAATTAGCACGGTTGAACAAAGTAATGAGCGGAAACACTGCTGGTGGGTCCATAGCATACTACAGAAGAGCTTTCAACAGGACAGGGGGCATAGAAATGATAGACTACCACAACCTTGTGAAAGAAATGCAGTTAAATTGTGACTTATTTCAGAAATACTTCAGGTTAACTAGGGAGCCATTTACGTCATTATTGCGCCATCCCAGCAAACACGAGACTTTGACCCAATGCTGGGTTAATGTTGGCCCACCGACTTAGACGTTGGTTGGCCCAATCCCCACCTCCCCCCCCCCCCCCCCACACACACACTTTGTCTGGGAAATGCCCCGTCTGCGACGTCTTTCTCTGAAATTCCCCTTCCGTTTTTTCAATCGGATGACGCATGAATCGCGACATGGAGCGATCCAATTTGTCGGATACGCAGCTGTTTTGAAAATCGCATACGCAGACGTACATATGATGACGTCAGCAGCAGATGTAGTTTAGACTAATCAAATTACTTTTATCTAAATGGACAAACGTTATGTACGTGTCGAGGGCTCTAGTTAATATCACATAATTGTATTATTGTTTTTATAAATACTCTTAATATAGTATTGTTTTATTGTATTATTATGATATTATATGGTATTTGGCCCTATGATCAGTGGAGTGCATAATGATCTAAACTTGTGTGGCGGCTCAGGGCACACTGGTCACCTTCTATCTGCTCCGCAGTCAAGCAAATATTTACAACGTTGAAATTGTGAAGATTTTATAAAACTAAAACAATTTTTTGCTACTTTTATACTAATACGTAGTTATTTTTTATCTGGTTTTAGCGCGGGAAACAACAATTATGTATAACATATTTCTATTTAATTTTACTTTTAAGTGTAATTTTATGTGTAATTACCATTTACATAAATTTTGTCCTGGATCTCGAACTTAGTTAGGGGGCTGGTCACCTGTATTCGACATCCTGATGTACACAATTTTACTTACAATTGCTCATCTGTACGATTATTGTATATATTTGTGTATATAAAGCCTAATAAATAAATAAATATGGATTCACTCTTGAAAATTGAAGTAAATCGCCATTTTTGTCGCATAACGCATAACGCATAACGCGTAAAGCATAACGTACATAAGTATGGATTCCCTGAATAAGGCATAATAACGCTTTAATTTAAGACGTAATAATGCCCTAATAAGGCGTAATAACGCCTTAAAATAAGGCGTAATAACGCCACAAATTAAGGCGTTATAACGCCTTAATAATATGGAGTTTCTCTGGAACGAAAATTGGCGGGTAATGTAATGAGCCACCGTATCATGGTCAGTTCTCAGCAAATAAAGTTGTTTTTCGTAATGTTGACAAGACGTCTTTGCCACTGGCACAACATTGAGCCAGCATTGGTTTAACGCCTCGTGTTTTCTGAGGCAATCACTCACACTTCACAGATACATTATTTTGCATTCACGTTGTCCTCACCTCCAAAATCGCCTAACAGCCCGGCAAACATCACTAGAACCTTCTGGGTGGATCCGGTCAAATATGCGAGGAAGCTTATCACTACTCCCAGCACGTAGAAGATAAAAGCCAATATGAGCAGGGCTTCAACAGCATGCTGTTTACCTGACTTAATGTAGTCACGGTTATTCAGACCTGAATAGGCACCATTTCGGCTCAACATGCACATCCCATGAAGAAGGAAAGCCATGATGAGTAAATATGAAACTATTGTGTGTGCCTCCATTCTGTATCTGCAAAAAATAATATATGTACACGTGAAGTTATTTTGGAGCGGAGTCGTCAACTGAAATCATAATATAAAAGGACCAGTAGGCCTAATGAATTTAGTAATTCTATATATGTATGAAAGTGCAGCTTTTTTCACTGATAAAAGCTATATGTTGCGTAAAATTGTAGCTAGTTTTATAATATGACCTCTCTGCTATATGCCATGCTGTAAATTAATTTTAGTTGTAATTTTGGACATTTTTGGAAAACAATCTTCACATTTATACAATATAAACAAAAATGGTGGGTTAAACATCCTTCATATTTGTTTCACAATTCACATCGAGAGATGGTTATATTAATAGCTGACTGAATTGATGGAGATGTAATTCACCTATTATCGTTCATGAGATATGGATTTTTTATTGATTTACAGGCCTATAAAAGGACAGATTCATTTATTGTAAATGGTGCTTATTTAGAATATACTAAAAAATTAACATAACAAATGTCATGGTGGATGATGCTGTTTTGGAGTCCTATTAAAACCCCCCAGAAATTGAAGTCAAAATTCCGATCAATCATGGGACCGAATCAGTCAGCTAGACCATCAGATAAAAATAATCCGCTAAAATAATTTAATCAAATTATTGTTCATGTTTGTCTAATTTTCAGGTGTAAAATTTTTGTAAATGTAATGATCTTGATAACACATCACATCTAGCCCCCAAAGTTATGATATATAGCTCCAAGTGTACTATTGAATCTAAAAATTTAACATAATATTTTAGGGCTTGATTAACTACTGTCATAGGTTTGTACGTTTTTTGTTATCTTATCAAAATCGCTACCTTAAACAATTGCATTTCCACCCACTGGAAGTTGTGTCTCGCTACCGCGACCCACAACTTCAAGTGGGTGAAAAATATTCATATCTGGTTAATTTGCTATCAAACATTTGCAAATCAATAACATTGATTTGGTAGGCTGATAAAACGGATTAAAAACGACTATAGTCGTGATTATCGGTGTAGGGGTTGAATAAGTGTGGGCTGAGACAATAAATTTTCACGTTGTGTGTCGCGGCAGCGAGACACAACTTTAAGAGGCTGAAAAATTAAATTTAAACACTCTGGAAATCCAGGGTTCAGATGCTTTAAATCGTCTGATGCATTAGAATGGTTAATTCCCTTCTAAATACTCACTATTAGTTGACATTCCTTCAGAGTGTTAGTTTAGACTGATCCTCAATACTCCGCACTAACTGTCTGTTTGGCCAGAGTAAGGTGATAACCATTATAATTATAAGATGTATTGTGTCACGCTTGTTTAACAGAGCATAGCATATGGTACCAGTAAGACGTCTGCATGAACACACGAGTGATGAAGTTACATCGCTATTGACCGACAATATTTATGTTCAACCTATTTATTTGTCTGTTGAATAAGATAATTTGAAGGCGAAATGAGAGTTGAATTAGTTACAATAATACGGCACTCTGTACTGTATAGGCCTATACGGTTTGGAGAAATAAATATATTGTACCTTGTGTAAAATGTTGTATAATTCGTATTAAATGTTTACTCATCTGCAAGTTGTGGGTTGCGGTATCAAGACCCAATTTCAAGTGGGTAAAAAATTAAATTATCTAATCTAGTGCTCTAAGGGTTTTAAAAATCCCGCCACACATTTTAAATAACCCAACGCACGATGCTTGTCTCAATATTCGGTCTCCCCTGATATAGTGATAGGCCTACGCCTAATGCCTGTCATGCCAGAGATTGCGGGTTCGTCTCCCGCTCTGGGAATTAGGTTTCAATCTTTCCCGTCCCATAAACATTCAGATTTGTAGGAGACGCCATGACCGAGAGGTAGCGTTATCGGTTGCAGACCGTTAGGGCTCGAATTTCGAATTATTTGTCTGGTGGGCAGTGTCACCTGATTCATCTCACCGTCCGCAGGATGTAGCTCGGTAGAACAGAACATGATTCTCCTCGAGCCCTGCATTGTTTGTTACACAGCATTACAATATGCAGGTGACATAGTTTTGCTCACAGATACTGCTGATGATTTCCAATTGCAACTGAATCTTTTGAACCAGTGGTGGTATGAATGACGATTAGCCAAAATAAGAGTTAGGTTATCCTTTTCAGGTGCAAGAAGACGAAGCAAACAGTATCAAATTCTCCCTGGTGATATAGCTTTATAGAAGCAACGAGTGAATGTAAATACATAGGTATGTGGTTTATTGAATTTTAGACTTTCAAGGCACTGTGAAACATATTACAAAATCTGCGATCCAAAAACGTTTGAACTTATATATGACTACACCCAAAATCTGGGTGTAGTCATATATAAGTTCAAACGTACAGGCGGTAGGCTATGTTATTTGATTGTTATGGTATTTTATATTATGGTAAAATCTGTATTGTTGTACGGTGCTGGGGCGGGGCCCTGGTGCAGTGTTTATAACTGCCTACTTGGAAAATCGAGATCGCGGGCTCGTACCACGGCTTTCTGGCCTTCAATTTTCAAAGAAACGAAATGTTTCTTCCCGCTCACGCGTAAAGATTCAATATTGTGGGGAGCCTCCGTGACCGAGAGGTAGCGTGCTCGGCCTCAGACCGACAGGGCTCAAATTTCGAACCCTGTGTCTGAAGGGTAGTGTCATCTCATTCATCTCGCCATCCTCAGAATGTTCTCATGGCCCAGTTTAGCCTATAAGTGCACAAAGGTGGCCTAAAACCCCATTTATTTTATTTTTGTACGGTGCTGTTTGTCGTTTTTTTTCTATGTGTACAAAAAACAGTTAGTAATATAGTCACATGAGGCGATATGGGCTGGATATCTATGTATACCTGCCAGAAATTGGAAGTGATTTAATTGTGGTGAAGATTATGTAATTTGCCTGCGACCCGGCTGACTAAACTTGTATTTCAGTTGTCTTTTAATTTTGCAAAAATGAATGAAAAAATGGGAATATTTTGTTCTTAAAATGTACAGGTTGAATGATCTTGATTTTCCTGATGTTATTCAACCCAGGTTCATCCCAGCTATAATTCAACAATCGTTCCTAATACTAAAAATCGCAGAAAACCCAAAAAAGCAAAAAATGATTTATTCAACGACCGAAATTTAATAAATGGCAATACATTACGAATATACAGATGTTTCATATTATGTATTATTATATGCTATATGTTATGTGACACTCTGCCTATCCATGTAGAAACTGGCAGATGGTGTCGGCCCGTAAAACCAAAGATATGTACATATTGTAACACAATAAAATAAAATATGAAGTACACTTTTTAAATGACTGTGATATTTATGATGATCTGAGAGTCGAACTTTTTAGTAAATAAACAGAGTTTAATACTAATTTCGCTGACTTTAATGCTAATGATATTTTTTTACATAATGAAGTGCACACCCTATTTATATCCATTCGCTTGTTTTACTATGTACAATATATAAAAAAAAACACCGGCTTATATATGTCATATATTTTTCAGCAAAATAAAATTGAATCCGCTGTGTGTAAACATTTTGCCCTTTTCAAGATGACCGAAAGTGAGGTGAGATATTTGCTGTTCACACTGCACGCGTCATTTTACACAGGATACCGGACTCTCATAACAACATGTCGGCAGAAGGTCAGCGTTTCGTGGACAATTTAAATACAAATAATCTCAATTCTGCTCGCGCCGCATCGCACCACGCCGCCGCGTCACATTGCAAAAGTTAAAAAATGTCACTTTTTTTCCCCGCATCGTGCGCATCGCACCGCGCCGCACAGGATGTGGACAAGCCCTACTTAGGTAGTATCTCACGTAGCCGAAATTCGCCGCGAATTGCTGCGACTGCTTGTGAACGACGAGTCGCAAATTCGCAAACATTTTTGACGACAAAAAAGTCGTCAAAGTAGTTTTGAGACATTCCCAAGACATTCACAGGATAGTCTCGAGATTATCTCACGAACATTAGTGAATCTGGGGTGAAAATTCGCCAAATTGTTGCATAACATTCGTGAGAATGTCGCAGGAATGTTCCTAGAACATCACAATAATATCGCTCGACTAAAGAGTAATTTCAAGTCTGCCTTAGGATTGTCTTGCCCAAGTCTCACACATTTGCGATCAATTTACTATTATCTTGCGACTACTTTGAGACAATTTGGCGACTGTTGGACAGAACCATTGTTTTATATAAATCAAATTTAATCAAATTTATTACCATATTATATCCGTACAGGATTCAGGGTATATACATAATTGGTGGTACATTATTATATATAATACATTGATGTACTCATACAGTGCTGATATTTTTATCAGAGTAAAACGTATCAGAGTTAAACACATAATATATAAATGTCGCTCGCGCCAAAACCAGAGATAAAAAACTCCATAATATTTTGAATAGTATATAGGTAAAATACACATTGAAAGCGTAGCAACCTACAAAATAACTACAAATAAAACATTTTTACAATGCATATACATAATAGCTATTATAGAATCTACATCCTCATTTAAAAATGCATGTTTATGTTTATTTGACTTCCAGTTAAAAACATGCAAAAATGGTACATTATAATTATTATTATTATCATTTTTTGAGCATGGTATTAACTTTGGTTGACGGGAACAGGTCGAGACGACCTCTACAATGCCTGTCAACCATATAAGTGAATTAAAATTATAGAATAAAATAATATCTAGTGTTTAAAATAGCAATAGCAATTTAAAAATGTACATAGTATAGATTATACATTTTGCGATTTGTACACATAAAATAAAATAACCGACAATTGTCTGTCATCTGTTTCCCGCACCAAAACCAGAGATAAAATAGCTACACTGTGCTCTACACCGTGTAGCAAAAAAGGACACTCTGGAAAGCGTAGAAACCTAATTAAAAACTCTAAATGCTTTAGTTGTCTATTATATAAAAGGACATAAAACTAGGATATGTGAAAAGGAAAAACAGTAAAAACTTATGGCACTTTTAATTTTAACATAGGCCTACATACATCCCTAAATAGTAGTAATACCATAAACTAGAATACATCTACTGACGTCAGCTCATATAGCCGTCGCGCAGCCGAAAGATGCTGAGTAGTACCACATATGCAATATTAGACTGGAGGAAAAACAATCCCAAACTCAGTAAATCAGTTGATTAGAGATCTTTGAAATTCAGCAAAAGGACCCACCTCGTCTGGAAACAAAGGCGTCTGAAAAATCACTAAACCTAAAAATAAAACAGAAAAAAAACACATAATAATTTTGAGGGGAACAGCCATCCATGCCATGTGGTAATACTCTAAGTCAGATCATGACAAGCGTGATCATGTAGAGTGATGTCGGTCTGCTCTGAACAGTATCAGAGACTGTCTCCGGCCTGACTTCGAGCCAGACAGACAACACAATGCAGCATTCGCAGATTATCGTTCATAGGTCGATCACTTAAGGTGCCATTTGTGCTAAATATATAGATATATATTTAATACACGAGTATAAGTAAGGCGGGGCGGTTTGACATCTGCCAACACATGGGTATCGACAACGGAGCCCTCCGTCCCTAGTCATGAGTGGCTGGTGACAGCTCACATAGCCGTCTCACAGCCGATTCAAATTGCACAGGTAGTTTAAGACACAAAATATTCCGCTATATTCGACAATTTACACAAGCACAAGCCAGGCTCCAGGTACATCGATTATTCACATCAAATAAGTTTACCATGGCGAGATATAATTCATTCAGGTTCTTCTTAAAAATCTGCAAGCTACTAGCATCTCGGATAACAAGAGGTAAAGTGTTCCATAAGCGAGCAGTGCGATAAAAATAAGTACATTGGAACTGAACAGTCTTGCAGGTAATTTGAATAGAACACCCTGTTGAGCAGATATGAGGCCATTATGCGGACAAGCCAACTCAAAATTACTAGAGTAATCACAAGATAATTTACCGTGAAGGTAGCTGTATAAAAAACACAAGTCGATTATTTCTCGACGGAAGCTCAAAGGCAAGATAGATAATGCTGTGCATCTTTCCTGATAGGGTGAAACATAATCATTGAGAATGAATTTTGAAGCTTGACGTTGCACCCGTTCTAACATGATTGGGACTCCACATCGGACTACAGTACTCAAGAATACTTCTGACATGGGCCAAATATGATTGGCGCTTAACATCAATGGGGCTGTTAAAGCCAACAGAACGTTTTATCATTCCTACCATAGAATGGGCTTTTGATGAAACAGTTTTCACATTCTCACACCAAGATAGTTTGGTAGTGATGGTTATTCCAAGATCATTGAATTCAGTTACTCTAGATAAGATATTATTATCAATGGAGTTGTCAAAATCTATTTTCACTTTACGGCATATCGACATGAATTTACATTTTGATATGTTGAAGTTCATTCTCCAAATTTTGCTCCACAGAAACAGTGCATTAAGATCATTCTGAAGGGAAAGTACATCTCTGGCCAGCGTCAGCTCGCGAAGCCGTCGCATGGCTGACAACACGCTAAATTTAGGAGGTTCCTACGACTACCAACACTTTTAGTATCGACGAAAACAAAGGAACCACCTGGCAACCTCGCTGTTGAGTTTTTGGAAGCATACGGAAAAGCTTGCCCACGTCAACTCAAACAATAGAGGCCGCGGTAATATTTTTAGTAGGCCCTATGGTACGTGGACTTGCAATTTATATACATATGTTATACACATAAATACATATAAATACAAATATAGTCATTGATTAAAGACTAGTGATTTTCTTAATTTAAAAGCATTATATACAAATCTAGCGACATGTACAGCCACTCGGCCGCGCGGATTAAACAAGATTTTAAATTTATCATCGTGGTGGCTTCTTGGTAATATGGTAAATCCGTTACAATATCATCAAACAATGTTTTACGCAGATTTTCATATATATATACAGTACACTCCAAAAGAAAATGTTTTTCGTCTTCAATAACTACATTACAAAATGTACATATACGCTCGCTTAAAGATAATTTGGTATGTCTTCCAACCTCAATGTTCAGCTTATGGTCACTTACTCTTAATTTTGAAAGCGCTTTTCTGTGTTTAAAGTTCGATACAACGTGTAGAATTTTTAGCATAGTTGTGTAATTAGGTGTATGTTCTCTATAAATTATGTACGCAGTTTATTTGCGGTGCCCATCTTGACATTATCGTCGAATAATATATATATATAAACTACCATTGGAATGTACTGCAATCATTTCAGAGATTGATGCCATAGGAGATGTTAAAGATTTAAAAGCTATTACAAAATACAAAATATAACAAAAATGTATTCAGCCCTAGGCCTATGCTAGTTATTTCGAAAGAAATATATACATGTGTTTTGTAAAAAAGGATATTTTAACTAAGTCTAACGTTTATATAAATAATAAAATCAAGTTGACAAGCTACAGTCGAGACTCTATTCTGGAAAACTAAAGCCCATGGGGACACCATGAGTAGAATTTCTTATAGGAAAGTTTGCGTAGATTTCCGAAATCACAGTCCCCAAGCTGAAACATTGTCAGCTCATAGTCAAATTAGCCATTTTAAAAATGGCCGCCAAGAGGTTATCGTAAAAAAATATAATTTTAATAAACGGCCTAAAATTACATTAAAATCCTCTAATATTAGGCCTACTAATCTATGGATTCATAATGCATTGCATTTATTACTCATATAAATTGTCCAAGTTCAGAATGGCCAAATAGTGTTTTCATCACACTTTGCATACTACTCGGAGGATTTGAGTAATATTCTAGGGGAAGCGTTCAAATTGTGACTTAACGTATTGCCATAAATCAGGGCGACTGTTGTCTCGGAATTTCTTTTTTATTTGACAATTAGGGCCGCTTAGGGACGTTTCCGTCGCCTTTGTTATCAGACGAGGTGGGGCTTTATGGATGATTTCAGAGATGCTTAGTCAGCTGACGCTATCTATGAGGTCTGGAATTTGTTTGTTCCATGGCAACTCCGATTATGTGGTTTTAACCAGGTCGTGAGTACAAGTGGTATGAATTAAAGAGTGATTAAAAACAAGTTGTAATATAGTTGTGTTAGTACCATGTCCTTCGTGAATAGCTACTTATCATGATTATCTATAAGTGAAATTATTTTATCCACCATTATTGTCGTCATTACGTACATTTTTATCTGGAATGACCAGACATATATTTATAGCTACTGCCGGCTATCTTTATTAATAAAATGTCATTATAATGTTTTAATCCATACTTATTAACACTTAATGAGTTCTTACATAATAAATATACTTCAATTATATCCACTTTATGTATACTAATTGGTCTCTACGCTTTCCAGAGTGTCTTTTTAGCTACTATTTATAGTAATAGCAGTTATTTTATCTCTGGTTTTGGTTTTGGTGCAGGAGACATATATCTATCACGTATATAATATTAACATGTATAATGTATATTTCTTTTAACCCTTAAAGCGCTGAATTAATTTGTAGAAAAACATCGTAACCAAAGGATTTTTTTCAATTTGAAATCAACATAAATGTCTTAGTTAGCTCTTTCCGATTCATTTGAATACCTATGTTATGGGGTTACGGCTATTAGAAATATTTTTACTCTTACAGTGCGGAGATCGACTTTAGTCGTCAGAATCTGACGTCTACAGACGTCAGATTCTGACGACTGAAGTCGATCCCCGCGCTGTACAGGTTAATTATTTTAGATCATTTAATACTTGTATATATATTAGCTCCACTTTCTATTTTGTCATATGTACTGTATCATATAATGTACTGTTGATTTTAATGACACACAAGTATATACTCAGACATCCCGTCGTCGATAAATATATATCTATCTGTGATAAAAGCATCAAATTTGGTACATAGCTGAACTAGAGTATACTGATTCATATCGGAAGGGGAACCAATTTGTAGCTGTATTGTAAGGGTTTCTTTCAAGGCATTTCAACCCCCCCCCCCCTTATTTTGTTTAAATACATTCAATACCTGTAATTATATGTTTCACCAAATATGTATACAAAACTGTTTATTAATGTTTTTTTTCAGTTTATTTAATCAAAACAGCGGCGGATCCACGTGAGTCTGCGCGTCGGGACTCACACCGCCCTTTTCGACAAATTATTATGACAAAGTGCTCTAATTTGGGTAAAATGGTTCAAGATATGAGAAAAGCACCAAATTTGTTACAAAGCCGCACAATGCTATACAGGAAATGTGCTAGTTACACCAAAAAAATACTGTAGATCGTGTATTTGAAAAGTATTTACAAATGTTATAAGCCTGATAGTTAAACAGCATTTTTTTATGAAAAAAAGTGCTTTACTTAAAAAAATGTTTTTGAGCCTGAACTTCACTAAATAATCTTGGGAAATATATTCACCATTGTTTTTCTTTCATATCAATGTGGATTCTGATAAGCATGGAATTTCCACGTCACCGCGAACGTTTTACGTCTGTCTCGAGACAGTCACGAGATAGTTGCAAGAATTTATAAGCTTTGTTTTTCAATAAAACTGTCCCAAAGCTGTCATGAAACGCTCGAAAATGAGTTCCAAAATATTCGCAAGATATTCCCACGAATATAGTGAGTGATGCACAATGTTATTTTGGGTAGCAGTTCGCGAGATGATCTCAAGATATTCTTACAACTGTCTTGCGACAACCAGGCGACCATTTGGCGACTAGAAAGTCGTGAAAAGATAAGTCGTGCACTTTGAACATGTTTAAAGTTCACAGCTCAGCTTCGAGACTGCTTAGCTTGAACGCCGCTTATATATGTGTTAAACACACTCCACGTCTTGGGTGTTCTCTCCTGGGCTTGAGTGTTCACTCCTGGACTTGAAGTCACATTCACGTCATCGTTACAGATTGATTTATGTAGGTTGGTGTCCTCTGCATATTATTATTTTGACAGTCGTATCTCTTTTACTAGTCCAGTTGCCGTCCATATAACCAAGAAATTGTGAGAAGTACAAAGTTTTTTAATTGATTCATGCTCTCAATGGGTCAATGAACATATTCAGCTTTGTTACCTAGACGGCGACTTTGGGCAACATATTTTGACCGCTTATATGGGGTTTCCCCCGAGCCTGTCTAAAATTAGGGGGTAGGGTTACGCAAACATCTGTCGTTGAAGTTCTGATAAACCAATCTGCACTAGCGATATACCATAGTAACATACAATTAAATTATCATTCTAATTATATATCAGACATTGTAGTAGAATAAGTAGTCGTCTCTCCACATACGCTCAAGCATGATTTTTTATTATAAAATAATCAAAATGAACAACAAAACAATGTGTGTATGCTTAAACATCAGTGTTATTTATGTTTTTAAATGTCATATATGTTTTTATGAAATAATATTGAAGCCTTTCATGAAAATACGTGTATTTAGCATTGGTTGAAATCTGAAACATGATATTTTTTTCAGATTTTTTGTGTATAATTTTTTATCAACTCGTTTTTACACAATGTGTGTGTGATGAATTCGAATTTGTCGGATAACATTTTTTATTTGGTGACCTTCACCTACAAATTAGCAAAAAACAGTGCCAAAATGTAAAGAAACCCCCGTATTTTCTATGGTTTATAGCACATAAAAGCACAATTTATGGTTTCTGAAAGATTTGTATTCTATAATTTTTTTTCTAGTGTCTTGGAAAGAAGTACACTTTATTTGACCTTTAAATACACGATGTCCGTCGTTTTTTATATATTTACTATTACTATGTTTATACCGCTAAACATGTTGACGATAATATGACTTAATTGCAGTAACTTAGTGGACCAGAACTAAACGTTACTGACGAGTAAATTGAAATGCAAAAATCCATAATGGCCGCGACATGCACCTTAATATGAGCAAAAAACATAATGGCTAGCAAAATTAAAAATCTTTTTTGTACTTGGTTCGGGATTATGATTTTTGTATGACTTTGTTGCTGGAACACAAATTTCCGATGTTTGTTTTTTATAGGCTGACCTATATTTTATCGTAAAATCCAAGATGGACGTCATTTTACATATTTACAATTTAAATAATGACGTCATTCTAAATACTAAGCACATCAAAGCATGTTAGAATATACTGTGCTTAAGCAGAGTTTCAAATGTCGTGTAGCCTAATCTGTCGTATTAGCTAGTCTATTTTTTTGATTTCCAATAAACAAGTGTTGCTTCTATAATCTAGTTCAGATGCAAAAAAAACCCTTGTATTTTTTTTATATAAACATATTTTATTTTGCAATCGAAACAAATACAAAAATGTAATACAAGGTTTCTCTTGCTACATGGCTACTGATGACCGGTGATGTCTGTGTCGTGGCAATCGATAAGAAGGATCCTAGTGCAAAGCTTTTGTTCGACAGCTGACAGGGAGATCCCACCAAATGAATTTATAAGTGGTACACAGGGCAATGACTAAGGTATTAAAGCACAATTAGATCCTGACAATAATGTCAGCAACAAGGAAAAGTAGGGTGAAGAAAACACCTTCAGTCGGGTAAATTTAACATAGTTAATGTAAATCTCTGGGTTGTGGTTATACATTTTTCGACTGCAATAACCAATTCTGGTAAGTTGCCCGAGGGAGCATCACCAAAAAGAACAGTGTTTAGTGTGGGGGTTAATTGAAGTTGAAACAGTTCAGCTGTAAGCTCGTCCCTAGCAATGTGGTGCAGTGGACAGTCAAAAAAATAATGCTCAGGGGTTTCTATTACTCCACAGGGACAATTGGGACTATCAGCAACGTGATTCTGATACAAGTGGTATAGCAGTTCACTGCACTGCATTCTAATTCTAGCTAATGTAATGTTAATGCGTCTTGAATACATGTAAAAATAGGATATTTTGTTGGGTAAACTGCGATATAAATATGATTTAAGGTTATTGCGATCATCTATATTTTTAATTGTCTCGTCTGTGGAGTTCCAATTGTTAGTTGTGGATGGGAAAAAAGAATTTCGAAAAGTTTCAGTTCGTGTGTGGAATTGACTGAGGTCTGATCTATTTCGCAATTGATAACGGTTCTGAGTTCTAAGCTGGACGGATGGGGGGAGATCCTGTTGTAAATAGCTAGGTGCATTACCATGGACGATGTCGGCAAATAAGATTAATTTTCTACGTTCACGACGGGCCTGTAATGATTCCCAGCCTAGTTCCGAAAGAATTGTTGCATACGCAGTACCTTTTATGGCACCGGAAACAGTTTTACCAGCACGTTTTTGAATTCTTTCAAGACGTGTATTGTCACCATCAGATATGTTATCAAAAGCCACATCGCTGTATTCAACAATTGGCCGAATATATGATATATATAAAATTTCTAGGGTTTTTCGGTTTAATTTAAAACGTAGCGCTTCAAGTTGACACAGTCTTTTATCAGCACGAGCATTTATTTCATCAACGTGATTATTCCATTTTAGATCAGAAGAAAATGTTAGACCTAGATGCTTGTGAACGCTGACAGACTCTAAATTAGCTCCAGAAAAAGATAACGGCATAGGAGCTGCTGCGGTTGGTCGTAGAGAAAGTGACATATCACAAGTTTTTTGAATACTGAAAGTTACAAGCCACTGTTTGGACCAGGTATCAATACGGATGAGATCTCTGTCCAGGACATCTTTGTTAGTGTTGTGTAAATTTGAAACCATGTAAAACAAACTATCGTCTGCAAATAAACTAATTTTACTTTCCAACTCTTCTTTAATATCGTCTATAAATATAAGGAATAATAGGGGACCGAGAACAGACCCCTGTGGAACTCCTGCTTCTATTGTGCCATATTCAGAAGAATGACCGTTCATCACAACGCATTGTTTTCTGTCGGTTAGATATTCAGAAAACCATTCGTTCAGAGAACCAGTTATGCCATTATTTTTTAATTTATGCAGTATACCAGCATGCCACACTCGATCAAAGGCTTTGGAAATATCGGCAAAAACTAAGCGCACTTTTTTTTTTATTATCCAACGCCTCGCAGAAAACATGGTATAAATGTACAAGTTGATGTGTTGTGCTGTGCCCTGGCATAAAGCCAGATTGATTGCTGTAAATTAGGTGATTATCTCGAATGTAGTTAAACCCCTTGTATTTGTGTGTTGGCGGTAACCATTCTGAATTTATTAACTTCAAATCATGCAGAAACAAAAAATTGTGCGTTAATGTACAACACAAATATAGAAAAGATGTGGTTTCGGAGGCCATTTTTTTATTTTGCTTATTTGAAGGTGAATGACACCAAAAATAAAATGTTATCCGACACATTTGATTTCAGCACACCTAGATTATGTAAAAACAAGCGGAATTTTTTTTCACTCAAATGTCGAGCAAAGTTCAATGTTTCATATTTCAGCCCAGGATAAATACACACATTTTCCAAAAAGGCTGCAATATTCTCTCATTTAAAAATATACCATGTACAAATCTGAATACCCCTTCGTTTTAAGCATCTAGGTTCAGATAAGGCCAATAACTATGATTAATTAAATCGTTTACATTGACCATGTTGTCTAGCTTGTTTTGTTATCGATTTTGATTATTTTGTAATAAAAAAACATGTTTCAACGTATTTGTAGAGTTAACTGTTTATGCAATCAAGCAATACATCATTAGAACGTAAATTTGTTTCTCTTTTATATGGTATATTGCATGTGTAGATTGATAAATTAGAACAGCAGCCACATACGTTTGCCCACCTTAAATCACAATGCAGATTAAGCCGATAATGTTAATTATTCATTATGCCAATAAACAAAATTACCCAAAGTTGCCACTTGGGCAACAAACCTAAATTTGTTCAGTGAAATTATAAGAATATAAATCAATCGAAACACCTTACACTTCTCATAATTTCTAGGTCCCCATTGAACATATAAGAGCAGCAGCTGGATTACACCGGCTTTAATAGCTTGTTTATTTTGCCAACCCTCACAAAGTTGTTCTACGAATGTCGGAGAAGCTACAAAGGAATTCACTATTTAATTTACTATTAAATGTATTAGTATTGTTAGTATTTGCTGCCCTATGCATTTATATTATAACCTCACTTGTCGTGCCGAGTTTTATATGAAGATATCATTTTAACATGCAATGGTTATATTTTCGCTGTGGCCGTATAATGGAACCGGGCGTATAATGTAGGTCTATCAGGTTACATAATTGATCAGTATCGCCAAGGAGCCCATAGCAAGATCTTCAACGACAACATCAAATCAGGCACGTCTAACAAATTACGAGCACACCGCATGTACAAAGTCCGAAATTGAAATAGAAAATAATATTAAGACCGCGACCAACTTTAATCACCGAAAAGCGATGAGTAAGATTCGACTGAGCGACTACAAGCTACAAAATGAAGTTGCTAGACACTCTAATACATCGATCAAGCTAGGATATGTCAGTTTTGCCAACAGGGCACAGAAAACGAAGTACATTTTTTATTAAATTGTCCGCTATATAAGAAACTCCGAGAAAACATTTCTATTAAATTAACGCTCAAAATCCCGATTACTTTAATGTTTTAAACAACCAAACTGATGATTATGTTCCAACCACGTGGCGTCGTGGCCATGCTAGTTACAGCCTTTTATCGTACAAAAAACAGACACATAAAATGGGGAAAATTTGTTTATTAAAAATAAACATCAAATTAAACGACTACAAATAAAAAGGGCTTCACTTCAAATGTTGTTAATGTAAACGTGGTTGTAACAGAGTGAAGCCCTAAGACCAAAATAGGTATAAATTTACTTGACAGTCAGTTAACAGGATTAACCAGTGAATATTTATACATGTCTCTAATTGATCTAATCTACTATGAATATTTATACATGTCTCAAATTGATCAAATCTACTAGGACTATTTATACATGTCTCTGATTGATCTAATCTACTATGAATATTTATACATGTCTCTGATTGATCTAATCTACTATTTAAATGTGAACTTTGACTCTTGTATCATTACAAACAAATTAGATAATATCAACCAAACTATCAATAACAATCTAGTAATTGTTCACACAAAACCAAACCTATCAATAACAATCTACTAATTGTTCACATTAATATATTAATGAACATTGACTCTTGTATCATTACATACAAATTACATAATATTGACAAAATCTATCAATAACATTATTAAACAAGATTATCTGTTGTTGAGGAGGGTATGAAAACGGTCAGAAGAAAAATGAACAAAAAACTTGCAGCGGATGGAAGCGGGAGGAGGTGGGATTTTCTTGATAGACATAGAATCTGCTATATAAATTTATATTTCTTTCGGATTAATTTTTGGTTTGGATCGCCCTCAAGATTTCATTGCTAAAAGAGACCGTTACAAACAAATCGAGATCCGAACAAACCACGAATTACATATCTTGGGATTCGCCTAAGATTAATAATCTATTTTGTGTCCGATAAAAAGAGCTTTCATTTTACGAAAACTCTGTATTTATCGTACAAAAAACAGACACATAAAATGGGGAAAATTTGTTTATTAAAAATAAACATCAAATTAAACGACTACAAATAAAAAGGGCTTCACTTCAAATGTTGTTAATGTAAACGTGGTTGTAACAGAGTGAAGCCCTAAGACCAAAATAGGTATAAATTTACTTGACAGTCAGTTAACAGGATTAACCAGTGATTATTTATACATGTCTCTAATTGATCTAATCTACTATGAATATTTATACATGTCTCAAATTGATCAAATCTACTAGGACTATTTATACATGTCTCTGATTGATCTAATTTACTATGAATATTTATACATGTCTCTGATTGATCTAATCTACTATTCAAATGTGAACTTTGACTCTTGTATCATTACAAACAAATTAGATAATATCAACCAAACTATCAATAACAATCTAGTAATTGTTCACACAAAACCAAACCTATCAATAACAATCTACTAATTGTTCACATTAATATATTAATGAACATTGACTCTTGTATCATTACATACAAATTACATAATATTGACAAAATCTATCAATAACATTATTAAACAAGATTATCTGTTGTTGAGGAGGGTATGAAAACGGCACACAGACACAAAGTGTCTGACCCCCACAACACAAACTTACGAATGCATCGTAAGAGCACATATGAATTCCAACCTCTCATCTGTCTAATCCACCATTACTTGCGGCATCAGAAACAACACTAATTCTAAATAGTGAAGTGCTATATAGTCTGAAATTTAGTTTTTAAATTGAAATTAGGATGTCTACAGAAGTGAAACTTGAAATTTACATGTAATGAATAGATAACCAAATAATTAAAATTTCCAAATGTAGATAATAAGGGACACATTATCATAACATCTATTTTATTTATAATTCCTGAAGCAAGTCTGAGTAGTGTTTTGACTGGCTGGATTTATATGTCAGTGGAATCTTATTTTCTGTAAGTGTAAAATCTGACCACAGAAGTATACAGACCTCATTTTGAGCTGACCTAGGTATTGCAGACACACTTTGAAAACATAAGAAGACCACAAAACATAGATTTAGAAGGATTTGAAGCAAATTAGGAACATGAGGAAATGGTCCACATCTTTATTGCTGTATTCACTAAAAATGGTGTTTACATATACATTCAAAAGCAAGATCTAAAGAATTCTAAAAAAAAAAAAAAAAAAATAATAATAATAATAATTTCTTACTCACGCAGTTATTGACGAAAAAGCAAAATTTTGGCTTTTTCTTCTCTTCTACGGGAGAAGAAAAAGGACATAAATCATTCACATTTAAAGTAATTCCACCTGTAAGAATGAGCTTGTGGATATTGTATCAAAAACCGACTGGCCAAAATCGGGTTGGCAAATCACTCCCCATCATGTTTTCCATTGTTAGAACAGCTGGCGCAAGTCCTGCCGAACTAACAAATGGAAAATCATGTTTGGTTCTTCACAAAGTTTATTGCATCTGGCGCAAGTCCGGATGCATCCTGCCCATACTTGCTAGCACTGATTTCAGCAGCTGGTGCAAATCCTGATGCTAGAATAAACTAATTCCACCTGTAAGAATGAGCTTGTGGATATTGTATCAAAAACCGACTGGCCGAAATCGGGTTGGCAAATCACTCCCCATCATGTTTTCCATTGTTAGAACAGCTGGCGCAAGTCCTGCCGCACTAACAAATGGAAAATCATATGTTTGGTTCTTCACAAAGTTTATTGCATCTGGCGCAAGTCCGGATGCATCCTGCCCATCCTTGCTAGCACTGATTTCAGCAGCTGTCGCAAATCCTGATGCTAGATTAAACTAATTCCACCTGTAAGAAAGAGCTTGTGGATATTGTATCTAAAACCAACTGGCCCAAATCCAGTTGGCAAATCACTCCCCATCATGTTTGCTATAGTTAGAACAGCTGGCGCAAGTCCTGCCGAACTAACAAATGAATAATCATATGTTTGGTTCTTCATGAAGTTCATTGCATCTGGCGCAAGTCTGGATGCATCCTGTCTATCATTACTAGCACTGATTTCAGCAGCTGGCGCAAGTCCTGATGCTAGATTAATCAAGCTAGACAGAGAGCATCATGTAGTTGGCGTATAAGGCATGCAATAATTACTGCGGCCTGTAACAACTGGCCAAGTCTTGTTGTAACTGACCTTGTATTTATTGACTAATAATATGTTCTTGCAGTAGTTTAATTGAATAATTATATTGCTTTTACCTTACACTCCTACACTTTGATACTCTTCCGAATTATTTTAATTTACAAATTATTTATTATATATATCTATATCTAAGTAAGAATGATGAAAGATTTAATTCTTGTGGCCATTTTTTTTTTTTTTTTTTTTTTTTTTTTTTGTTATTATTATTTAATTTCAAAGCAGCTGGATCACTAAGCTTTACAAAACAAACAACAAAGAAGAAAACTTAGAAAGAAAAAGGTGACCCAAAACATAATTTCGTAGGATCCACTTGAAACCTAAGGTCACTTTGGCAAAGCCAGAGAATGGCCTACAGGAAAACCAGCCCCTGGGATTATTCCAGAGTCATCACAAATTGGCATAATTGCATTAATTATATAAAATGAAATCAAGAGATTATCAACTATATCTCTTCTCATTAATTTAAATTATTACTAATGAGAACGTTAAATCTTAACTTCCTAACATGAATTATTTTTAAATATCTTTATGAGCACTAATATTGTATATTTTAATTTGAGATTAAGAGTGGCTGGTATGTATGCTTCATTGACCAAAAGTAACAAAAAAAAAAAAAAAAACTCCATTCAAAGAGGAAAGGTGCCAAAAACATAGTTTTGACAAAGACCTATCTGAAACCGAAAGCTGTACTGGCGAGGCCAGAAAATAGCCCACAGGAAACACATCCTGACAGGAATCAGTGGGTCCACCACAAATTGGCATCAGCCAATGTGATCATCGCCTCCAGAGTTTATCAATTCTTGCTAAATCAAATCCTAGAAACAACAATTGCTCCTCTTATTTATTTATATTATTTGTAAATTTTTGCCCTACAAATCACACGATAAAATGTACCCAAAAAATTTAAGTAACAAAGATGAAACTCCAAAAAATGAGGAAAAAGGCCAAAAACATATGTTCCTGACAACAAGACCTATCTGAAACCCCATAAGGCCGCAGTGGCAATGCCAAAGAATGGCCCACAGGAAAACAGTTCCTGAAAGGAATCAGTGAGTCAACCACAAATTGGCATAAATGCATAAAAGCAGCCAAAGTGGTTATCGCCTCCAGAGTTAATCAATCTTTGTTAAACAAATTCTCTGAGACAATTATCATTGATTTATAAAATTAATATTGTCTATTGCATTAAAGCGAGCACCATCTCAAATGTTTACTCAGCGAATCACAACAAGAATCAATCTTCTTATTAAGATAATTTATAAAGTTGACCCTGCAAATCACACAATAAAATGTACCCAAAAAAAATTTAAGTAACAAAGATGAAACTCCCAACGAGGAAAAAGGCCAAAAACATATGTTCCTGACAACAAGACCTATCTGAAACCCCATAAGGCCGCAGTGGCAATGCCAAAGAATGGCCCACAGGAAAAACAGTTCCTGAAAGGAATCAGTGAGTCAACCACAAACTAGCATAAAAGCAGCTAAAGTGGTTATCGCCTCAAGAGTTAATCAATCCTTGTTAAACAAATTCTCTGACACAATTATCGTTGATTTATAAAATTAATATTGTCTAAAGTGAACGCCATCTCAAATTTTTACTCAGCGAATCACAACAAGTTAACATAGTACTTTTTCACCTGAATGAAACCAAAATTTTTATATAACAAAGATGAAACTATTTTCCATCCCCCTTGACATATTAAAAGTTATGGAAGCATCATCAAAACCCAAATTTGGATGTAAAAATGCAAATGATTTTTTCATTATGTCATTCCGCAAATGTTTGATAAATGAGAAACCGATCAGTGTTACTCTGCATTATGAGAATTCTTGTTTTATGCTCAATTTGTTAAATTTGATAATTTAATAACAACGGAAATTCATGATTGAAACACAGAATGAGTGAACGATAATTTAAGGTTTTGAGACTGACTAGACCACATGGAAAGCCAACAATGTCAATGAGACAAAGATAAGGGTCATAATCCAAATAATTGGTCAGACAGATTCAATAACAACCACGCAAAGCTGTTATCAAATATATACACAAACTATTAAAAATATTTGTAACATAAATTTTATTTATAGATCTTTATAGTCATAAAAAATTAAAGTATAGACAGCTACAAATTTTTAATGTGCAATTGGTTATCGCCTCAAAAAGTTCATCAAATCTTGCTATTTTAAATCAAATTTAAAACTGGTGAACTATCACCACTCTCATTGATTTAAATTAAATCAAAATTATATGGTCATTGTGCTTTTAACTTAATTTAAAGTTAACACTAGCGCTTAAATTTCTAAAATTGTATATTTTTTAGTCTACATTTTATTAAAATCATGAAAGAACAGTCCAAACCAAATTTAATCCAGATGAATTTTGTATTATGAATTTGTCACTCCAAAAATATGTCACTAGTGACTAGAAGTGCTGCCGACTATTACACTAATAATGACGATTCAACCAGTCTAATGGTAGACTAGTCTACATCATATATTTTAATTTTTATTCCATAGTCTATACTAAACTATAGTATAGTCTGAGTCTACTAACAGTTAGAGTAACAATTAGAGCCGAGTCTAGACTATATCTAGACTCCAGTAACTTTGACATTTGATTAACAGCGCGTACGGATAATACTATTAATAATAGTTAATAAAAACACGAATTCAGCGTGAGCGATAATATAAGAATTTGAAGTGGACTTAACCACGTGACTGCGACCGGATTGATCGCATTGTCGGCGATGTCAATCGAAGTCATAATCTAAAAAACCACTGACACATGGTTGAACATATTCAAAAACAATGCAAAACTATATCTATCATATAAAAGAACTATTGAAACGTATTTAAAATACAAGATTTTCTTGATAGACATAGAATCTGCTATATAAATTTATATTTCTTTCGGATTAATTTTTGGTTTGGATCGCCCTCAAGATTTCATTGCTAAAAGAGACCGTTACAAACAAATCGAGATCCGAACAAACCACGAATTACATATCTTGGGATTCGCCTAAGATTAATAATCTATTTTGTGTCCGATAAAAAGAGCTTTCATTTTACGAAAACTCTGTATTTATTTTTACATAATACTTTTCACTTTCGACTATTGCGCATGTCATGAACTTTTATTCTATTTTATTGTTGATAACTATTTAATATTTTAAATATCCACAGGCACAAGTACGTTTATGTACTTGATCGTTGATCCTTCATTGGATGAAAATTGATAATAAATGTATTGTATTGTATTGTATTGTATTGTAGTGTAGTGTAGTGTATTGTAGCGTAGCGTAGCGTAGCGTAGCGTAGCGTAGCGTAGCGTAGCGTATTGTATTGTATTGTATTGTATTGTATTGTATTGTATTGTATTGTATTGTATTGTATTGTATTGTATTGTATTGTATTGTATTGTATTGTATTGTATTGTATTGTATTGTATTGTATTGTATTGTAACGTTTACGGCGTGTGGTGTAAGTTTATATAATTATAATACTGTCTGATTCCGTGCTTTTGGTCTTCATCTGCTGACAATTCAGATTTTCAAATTAATATTAAATGTAATGTAAACACAACATTGATTGTAAATATAATTTTATTGAAATTAGGTGATTATACAAACTTCTAAGTAAATAGGAATTATTACACTGGATTTACTACGGGTCAATAAGATATGCAAACGGTGTTCATTTGAGTGCGGTATTGGAAAATACAGCACCCGTCCAAGGAATAAGGTGTGAGCCTTTAGGCGAGCACCTTATTCCTCGGACATGCGCTGTATTTTTCCATACCGCACGAAAATGAACACCGTTTGTATTTTCTCACACGATTATCGAAAATTTTCAACGGCGCAAATAAGTGTACAGTTAACCGACATGACAAACAACCATAAGACCCTTCGCTCACCTGCATGCATACAACATGTATAGGACTACATGTAGTACAGCGGAGTGCGGTATCGGCTGATAGTGGAAACACCACCAGTGAGTGTGAGAAAGACCAGTGTGTGCTAACATCAGTTTTAAAGTTTACTTCTGTTATCGTGAGGTTTAATTAGGCCCCTAATTGTACAATGTTTTGCATTGGATTACGCTGAGAAATAGCACCTTTAAAATTCACCTTCTAACTAATAATACAGATTTATCACATCAAGATATTTTTGTGCCAGTCGTCGCCTCGGAGCTAAAGGATCCTATCTGCCACTCTGACGAGTGCCAGATAGGACCCTTTAGCTCCGAGGCGACGATATGTACACTGCTTATTAAAGCTATATATTCACCTGATTATTTGATTTTGATCATTATTTTTAAAATTGGAAATAATTATACATAATAATGTTAAGACTGCATTGTAATTTCTTCTCGCTCGCCTGAGCAAATCCACCAATTTAAAAAAAGTCAGTTTACAAATCTACTGCTGATTCATATATTTTGAAATAAAATGAATTTGTAGTTTTTGAACATATTGACGCGATTGTCTTTAATATTTTCTGGTAAAGAACGTGGCTACACCGATGCTCATACTAAGAAATAAGTGTAAAAATTGACAAATATTAGGCTGGAGCGGACGTGGAGTAGAGTTGAATTATGCGTCGCTCGTCGTTTTAACCAGGCCTACACTTACACTAAATGCCGACAACAATGCCATGCATCCCAAAAATGCACCCACGATGTAGCCCGCCACTCCGTAGGAGACAATGTATTTTGATCCGTAGCTGCTATCCACTTCTTCATTGTATACAGCCACTCCTATGATCGTGAAAAAAGCTGCAAAGATATCATAAACATCAATTATCAGGCTATTCAATTCGCCACTTTGTAGGTTCTACATGTCTTTGTCGTACGTTGTATAGATTCTGAATGTCTTTGTCGTACGTTGTAGGTTCTACATGTCTTTCTAGTATGGTGTAGGTTCTACATGTCTTTGTCGTACGTTGTAGGTTGTACATGTCTTTGTCGTGTTGTGTAGGTTCTACATTTCTTGCTCATATGTTGTAGGTTCTAGATGTCTTTCTCATATGTTGCAGGTTTTACATTTCTTTCTCATATGCTGTAGGTTTTACATGTCTTTCTCATATGTTGTAGGTTCTCCATGTCTTTGTCGTACGTACGTTGTAGGTTCTACATGTCTTTATCGTACGTTGTAGGCTCTACATGTCTTTGTCGTACTTTGTAAGTTATACATGTCTTTGTCGTACGGTGTAGGTTCTACATGTCTTTGTCGTATGTTGTATGTTCTACATGTTTTTCTCGTATGTTGTGGGTTCTACATGTCTTTGTCGTACTTTCTAGGTTGACCTTACTGACCCTTCCCAGCAAACACCACACGTTAACCCAATGTTGCTGTAACGTTGGGCTAGCGTCGCAGACGATGAACCAACTTTAAGATCCTCGCAATATCACCAACTTTGCCACACAAAATCACAAATGGTTAAAATGGCCGAAATATTTTTGGAAGGTGTTTAAAAAATGCTCTCACACGGACAAGTCGTCCAACTAGGCCGTATTTATCAAACGGCACTGGTATTAATTGTACTTCTCTGTATTTCACATTTAACACCATGGCCAGTCCTCAGCAAACATGAAGTGTTACTTTAATGCTGACCCGATGTCTTTGACGCTGGCCCAACATTTGAGTGCTTTAGACAAAAAAATGGCCTAATATTTTGTAAACTTAGCTGTATTGGTTTTCCTCATGCGCCAGTATCCTGAATGTCCAGGATATAGTTATTGAAAGAACCAAGGAGACAAGTATATCTTCAATGTGTAGGCCTTTTTCTTCCACCACCATCGCTGAAGTCAGGGTGGTGTACCTGGTAGGCCTACACACAATGTAGGCCTTCCCACCCAATACCCAATGTTGGGCCAGCGTCGCAGCCCATTGCTGGTTCAATGCCGGTCAATCGTATTCGACGCTGGCCCAACACTGAAACAGATGGGTGATTGTCCCATGTTTGCTCTGACTGCCATACGGTGACGCTTTATGGCCCGAAAGGCCACTATCCGGATAACACGATACATTGGCCCAATTGTGAAATAATGTTGAGCCACCGTCTGCGACGCTGGGCCAACATTATTCCAACCAAAACCCTTTAAGCTCTTAACCACGAATGTAGGCCCTAATCGTGAATATTTTTTTTCTAAAGACTTTAAACACGAAAGTACTTGAGCTAGGGAACTCAAACGTTATATTGCACACGTTCATAAGGACTGGTGTACAGAAATATCAACCGTTTCCCACACACAGCACCCCTCTTTCTCCTAAATAGGACACAAACTCAGGCAAAATAAACTTAATAGGATACCGGCCTACGCCCGGTCCTAATAACTGAGCTACGGCGATTTACGGGCGACGATAATTTATTATGACTGAAACATCAGCAAAATATATTTTAGTATGAAATGTAGCACATAAAAGGTTCTAGCTGATCATAGCAAACAGAGAAGGGGACGTTACGTGACGCAATGGCTTGAGCGCCTGACTGCTTCGCCAGTCATCCCGGTTTCGAACCCGCTGTTCCTATGTGGGGTTTTCAGAGAAACAGCATTGTTTCACCCTTCTCAATGTGACTAGGCGATCACGTTAATGGCGGCCTCGTCGAGTTATGATTGAGATCAGTGTATCGACGTTAATTTCGCGCAGGGCCCCGTGCTGCACGCTCCCCACGCTCCTAATGTTGCGTGATGTTTGTCAACTCTAAGCATTTTTGACTTAGTGTTACATGTATATCTCAGGCACAACATTAAAACAACATTGGGTCGACGCTTTGTGTTCGATGGAATGACAACTGGTATTTCAATTGTCCAATGTAGCATTTAAAAGGTCACTACTGTCCATAGCAAACACCCAACGTTGGTTTAATGTTGTTCCACCGTCTGCCACACTGCCCTGGAATTTAAACGACATTGGATGAATGTATTTTTATTATGAGACTAAAGGGTGGAGTCGGTCTTCATATAGGGGAAGCCTGTTCACCCTTCTATTTTCATTGAGCAATGAATGGAGAATCACCCGACATGTACAGCATTGATTCAACATTGGTCCCTAAGGCAGTATCCGCTCACTTTAGAAGTAAGCAGATACTGCCTTTTGCTTTTGCAGATTGGTATAGTGATCAAGAAAATCCTGGATCAATCCGGAAGAACATGATGTACCGGTACGACTTAGAAAAGTCATAACAAAATATTAAACTACTCTGGGAATATTTCGTTCAAATTTCAAGTTGATTGGATAAAAACTCTGCACAGAATAACATGATTAAAGAACCAAATAAAACTCAATATGTTTGGGCATAGATCAAACATAACTATAGGTTAATTGTGACTTTTCAAGTAGCAATAATGTTTGGACTAAATTTTGTTAGTCTTTTGGTGACCATTTTAAATTTTGTTTGATTATTTTTTCTTATGACAGATTGATTGGAATTTTGCGTATGGGTTTTTGGCAGCTATTTTGAATTGGAATTTTAGATTTCAGACTTCGGACTTCCGACTTCAAATTTCGGAGATCAGAAGTCCCCAATGAGCTTTTGTATTTTTCAAAAGATATATATTTGTTTGACAAACGAAAGTACATTCAGAGGGCTTTCAGTGAACACATTGACTGGTATCTTTGTTTACTTAATGCTGTATCAATGTCTGCGACGCTGGCCCAACATTAAAACAGCATTGAGTCGACGTTCCATTTATGAATGGAATTGCAACTGTTATTTTAATTGTCAAATGTAGCATTTAAAAGATTTCTACTTTTCATATTAAACACGCAATATTGGCTCAATACTGGCTCACTGTCTGCGACGCTGGCCCGGCATTGAAACATTACTGGATAAATGTAATATAATTATCAAATCTAGCATTTATAGAATTAATACGACGAGCCAGTCTGGACACACTGCCCGCATTTCAGACTCAGTCTATTCAGCAATGAATGGATATCAGCCGACATGTAATGCATTCAACCGCCATTTAAATGACATGAAAATAACCCCGCCTTCAAATGTAATTAGTATAGAGTCTATAATAGGCAAACATATCATACAAACATGTGGTTAACGTTTCGTGTGTTTGATTATGGTACAAAAAAATGGTACAAAAAAAATATTGAAAAGTCGAGGAATGATCAGCCTGGAGGAAAAACTAAAAAGTTAAAATGACAATCCCTCATTCAATGGAAATACCATTCTTTGCAGTTACCTCTCTTTTGAGATACTACAATACGGAATTAATCCAGTAAAAATATCCCGCTCTCTTATCAATCAATTTCAATACATAAAGTTCATTGTGCCAAGGTTGGAAGTCGATTGGATAAAAACTCAAGGAAAAAATAGCGCATTACATAGAACAATACAAATTAGCCAGATCCGATGCTGCATCAATATGTTTGGGCATAGCCCAAACCTAATAAGCGGCAGATACAACCTTTTGAATTCACGTTACGCTGTCCTCACCTCCAAGACCTCCTAACATCCCGGCAAACACCACTAGAATCTTCTGTGTGGATCCGTTCAAACATGTGAGGAAACTTGTCACTACTCCCAGCACGTAGAAGACAAAAGCTAATATGAGCAGGGCTTCAACAGCCTTCTGTTTAGGTAACGGATTGTAGTCATCGTCCAGCAGATATGAATAGTCACCGGCAGGGCTCACCATGCACATCCCATGAAGAAGTAAAGCCATGCTGAGGAAAAAACAAATAATTTTTTGCCCCTCCATTCTGTATCTGCAAAAAATACGTACACGTAAACCCATTTTTGGAGCAGAATCAGAAACCGAAATCAAAATATAAAAAGACCAGTAATGTTGTACGTTGTAGGTTGATATGTATACATTGAGCTGCATCCACTGTGGTATTAACCCTTTGACTTCCAGGCCGGGGTGCATACCAGGATCCAGATATACTGGTTTAGGAGTTCTATTTTTCGTCATTTGAAGCTGGAATTGCTAACGCAATTTCCAGCTTCAAATGACGAAAAATACATAAATGTAGTATATATTTGACGAAAATTTGTGTCATTTTATGGTTACGTTCATTGACGAATGACGACGGAAATTTCCGTCATGTATGGTAGTGAAAAGGTTAACATTATAAAATAATGTAACTATGAGATATATGGTCACACCACCCTAAATCATCAATAACGGGATCATGACACAAAATATTGTTAATGTTTCTGCCTAACCTCTGTTGAATTAAAAAAAGATACAAACAGGTTATAATTTTGTGAATATTTAATAAGCACACGTTGTGTCCGCCAT
The DNA here is from genome assembly GCA_964017125.1 of Flabesymbios commensalis. Lineage (NCBI taxonomy): Eukaryota > Metazoa > Annelida > Polychaeta > Terebellida > Flabelligeridae > Flabesymbios > Flabesymbios commensalis. The sequence continues at coordinate 24,727,205 of OZ024910.1, forward strand.
GCAGGATACCAGATATAACTGTTTCATGATAATCTCGCAGGGGCACAGTGGGTTAAAAGGATGTGTGTCTGGTCTGTAACAGAGGGTAAGAATTTGAGCAATTTTTGAGCTGTTCTGACGTTCATACACGACATGGACTGTAGCTCAATATCTGGCTGGTTACCAAATATATACCGGACCTGATCAGGTTTTGTCATGATATGCGACACTAGATGTGGATATTGTCGAAAAGAGATGAAGTGGGCCCATGGAATTGAGGCAGTTTACATGTATTTCAATGGGAGCGGTGGTGAGACCATAATTATGTTTCTGTTTTCCGTAATAACCCTTGTGTGCTCTGACCTTAACATCCCAATGTTGTTTTAATATTGGTTCACCGTATACGACGCCAGCAAAACATTAAAATAGCATTGGGACGTTTTTCAAGCTAATTTCAAGCCAAATAAAATTGTACTAAAATTGATAAAGCACTATAGTAGGCGTATGTGATAAATGCCCAATGAATCAAATAAGTCAATCTCGGAGAGATGTCTATTTCTCATAAATAATATAATTTTCTTCATTTGAAGCTGAAGATTGCGTTAGCAATTTCAGCATATGCCTATACATCACACAAAACGCAAGACTTTCATAATTCTCGTCTTTTGAGGTTAACTTGTATCTTTGATTCTTTTGAAGGATTGAAATAATGCTTATGTGAATGAATGAATGAATGAATGCATGAATGAACGAATGAATAAATGAATAAATGAATGAATGAATGGGGTTTACACCACCGTGATGCATATGCATGCTAAACTGAGTGTGGTGAGATGCATCAGATGACACTGCCCTTGAGACGCGGGATTCGACATTTAATTTATACTGAATAGCAGGCATTTTTATACTGAATAGCAGGCATTTTTATACTGAATAGCAGGCATTTTTATACTGAATAGCAGGCATTTTTATACTGAATAGCAGACATTTTTATACTGAATAGCAGGCATTTTATACTGAATAGCACGCATTTTTATACTGAATAGCAGGCATTTTTATACTGAATAGCAGCATTTTTATACTGAGTAGCAGCATTTTTATACTGAATAGCAGGCATTTTTATACTGAATAGCAGACATTTTTATACTGAATAGCAGGCATTTTTATACTGAATAGCAGGCATTTTTATACTGAATAGCATGCATTTTTATACTGAATAGCAGGCATTTTTATACTGAATAGCAGGCATTTTTATACTGAATAGCAGGCATTTTTATACTGAATAGCAGACATTTTTATACTGAATAGCAGGCATTTTTATACTGAATAGCAGCATTTTTATACTGAATAGCAGGCATTTTTATATTGAATAGCAGCATTTTTATACTGAATAGCAGCATTTTTATACTGAATAGCAGCATTTTTATACTGAATAGCAGCATTTTTATACTGAATAGCTGCATTTTTATACTGAATAGCAAGCATTTTTATACCGAATAGCAGGCATTTTTATACTGAATAGCAGCATTTTTATACTGAATAGCAGCATTTTTATACTGAGTAGCAGCATTTTTATACTGAATAGCAGCATTTTTATACTGAAAAGCAGGCATTTTTATACTGAATAGCAGCATTTTTATACTGAATAGCAGGCATTTTTATACTGAATAGCAGGCATTTTTGTAATGAATAGCAGGCATTTTTATACTGAATAGCAGGCATTTTTATACTGAATAGCACCATGTTTATACTGAATAGCAGCATTTTTATACTGAATAGCAGCATTTTTATACTGAATAGCAGCATTTTTATACTGAATAGCAGGCATTTTTATACTGAATAGCAGGCATTTTTATACTGAATAGCAGGCATTTTTATACTGAATAGCAGGCATTTTTACACTGAATAGCAGGCATTTTTATACTGAATAGCAGCATTTTTTATACTGAATAGCAGGCATTTTTATACTGAATAGCAGCATTTTTATACAGAATAGCAGCATTTTTATACTGAATAGAAGGCATTTTTACACTGAATAGCAGGCATTTTTATACTGAATAGCAGGCATTTTTAAACTGAATAGCAACATTTTTATACTGAATAGCAGGCATTTTTATACTGAATAGCAGCATTTTTATACTGAATAGCAGGCATTTTTATACTGAATAGCAGGCATTTTTATACTGAATAGCAGCATTTTTATACTGAATAGCAGCATTTTTATACTGAATAGCAGGCATTTTTATACTGAATAGCAGGCATTTTTATACTGAATAGCAGGCATTTTTACACTGAATAGCAGGCATTTTTATACTGAATAGCAGCATTTTTTATACTGAATAGCAGGCATTTTTATACTGAATAGCAGCATTTTTATACAGAATAGCAGCATTTTTATACTGAATAGAAGGCATTTTTACACTGAATAGCAGGCATTTTTATACTGAATAGCAGGCATTTTTAAACTGAATAGCAACATTTTTATACTGAATAGCAGGCATTTTTATACTGAATAGCAGCATTTTTATACTGAATAGCAGCATTTTTATACTGAATAGCAGGCATTTTTATACTGAATAGCAGATATTTTTATACTGAATGGCAGCATTTTTATACTGAATAGCAGGCATTTTTATACTGAATAGCAGGCATTTTTATACTGAATAGCAGGCATTTTTATACTGAATAGCAGGCATTTTTATACTGAATAGCAGGCATTTTTACACTGAATAGCAGGCATTTTTATACTGAATAGCAGCATTTTTTATACTGAATAGCAGGCATTTTTATACTGAATAGCAGCATTTTTATACAGAATAGCAGCATTTTTATACTGAATAGAAGGCATTTTTACACTGAATAGCAGGCATTTTTATACTGAATAGCAGGCATTTTTAAACTGAATAGCAACATTTTTATACTGAATAGCAGGCATTTTTATACTGAATAGCAGCATTTTTATACTGAATAGCAGGCATTTTTATACTGAATAGCAGGCATTTTTATACTGAATAGCAGACATTTTTATACTGAATAGCAGGCATTTTATACTGAATAGCACGCATTTTTATACTGAATAGCAGGCATTTTTATACTGAATAGCAGCATTTTTATACTGAGTAGCAGCATTTTTATACTGAATAGCAGGCATTTTTATACTGAATAGCAGACATTTTTATACTGAATAGCAGGCATTTTTATACTGAATAGCAGGCATTTTTATACTGAATAGCATGCATTTTTATACTGAATAGCAGGCATTATTACACTGAATAGCAGGCATTTTTATACTGAATAGCAGGCATTTTTATACTGAATAGCAGACATTTTTATACTGAATAGCAGGCATTTTTATACTGAATAGCAGCATTTTTATACTGAATAGCAGGCATTTTTATATTGAATAGCAGCATTTTTATACTGAATAGCAGCATTTTTATACTGAATAGCAGCATTTTTATACTGAATAGCAGCATTTTTATACTGAATAGCAGCATTTTTATACTGAATAGCAAGCATTTTTATACCGAATAGCAGGCATTTTTATACTGAATAGCAGCATTTTTATACTGAATAGCAGCATTTTTATACTGAGTAGCAGCATTTTTATACTGAATAGCAGCATTTTTATACTGAAAAGCAGGCATTTTTATACTGAATAGCAGCATTTTTATACTGAATAGCAGGCATTTTTATACTGAATAGCAGGCATTTTTGTACTGAATAGCAGGCATTTTTATACTGAATAGCAGGCATTTTTATACTGAATAGCACCATGTTTATACTGAATAGCAGCATTTTTATACTGAATAGCAGCATTTTTATACTGAATAGCAGCATTTTTATACTGAATAGCAGGCATTTTTATACTGAATAGCAGGCATTTTTATACTGAATAGCAGGCATTTTTATACTGAATAGCAGGCATTTTTACACTGAATAGCAGGCATTTTTATACTGAATAGCAGCATTTTTTATACTGAATAGCAGGCATTTTTATACTGAATAGCAGCATTTTTATACAGAATAGCAGCATTTTTATACTGAATAGAAGGCATTTTTACACTGAATAGCAGGCATTTTTATACTGAATAGCAGGCATTTTTAAACTGAATAGCAACATTTTTATACTGAATAGCAGGCATTTTTATACTGAATAGCAGCATTTTTATACTGAATAGCAGGCATTTTTATACTGAATAGCAGGCATTTTTATACTGAATAGCAGCATTTTTATACTGAATAGCAGGCATTTTTATACTGAATAGCAGCATTTTTATACTGAATAGCAGCATTTTTATACTGAATAGCAGGCATTTTTATACTGAATAGCAGATATTTTTATACTGAATGGCAGCATTTTTATACTGAATAGCAGGCATTTTTATACTGAATAGCAGACATTTTTATACTGAATAGCAGGCATCTTTATACTGAATAGCAGGCATTTTTATACTGAATAGCAGCATTTTTATACTGAATAGCAGGCATTTTTATACTGAATAGCAGCATTTTTATACTGAATAGCAGCATTTTTATACTGAATAGCAGGCATTTTTTATACTGAATAGCAGGCATTTTTATACTGAATAGCAGGCATTTTTATACTGAATAGCAGGCATTTTTACACTAAATAGCAGGCATTTTTATACTGAATAGCAGCATTTTTATACTGAATAGCAGGCATTTTTATACTGAATAGCAGCATTTTTATACCAAATAGCAGCATTTTTATACTGAATAGCAGGCATTTTTACACTGAATAGCAGGCATTTTTATACTGAATAGCAGGCATTTTTAAACTGAATAGCAACATTTTTATACTGAATAGCAGGCATTTTTATACTGAATAGCAGCATTTTTATACTGAATAGCAGGCATTTTTATACTGAATAGCAGGCATTTTTATACTGGATAGCAGCATTTTTATACTGAATAGCAGGCATTTTTATACTAAATAGCAGCATTTTTATACTGAATAGCAGCATTTTTATACTGAATAGCAGGCATTTTTATACTGAATAGCAGACATTTTTATACTGAATAGCAGCATTTTTATACTGAATAGCAGGCATTTTTATACTGAATAGCAGACATTTTTATACTGAATAGCAGCATTTTTATACTGAATAGCAGGCATTTTTATACTGAATAGCAGACATTTTTATACTGAATAGCAGGCATCTTTATACTGAATAGCAGGCATTTTAATACTGAATAGCAGCATTTTTATACTGAATAGCAGGCATTTTTATACTGAATAGCAGGCATTTTTACACTGAATAGCAGACATTTTTATACTGAATAGCAGGCGTTTTTATACTGAATAGCAGGCATTTTTATACTGAATAGCAGGCATTTTTATACTGAATAGCAGGCATTCACTACATCAGCCCAGCATTGTAAAGACATTGGATGAGCATCTCCTGTATTCTGGTGATATGTCTGCCCAGGAAACACCTGAAATAATTGAGAGGGACGTGGCGCAATGGTTAGAGCGTGGCGCTTTGTCGATGTCGCTGCCTGCCGTGCGGTTTCGAGCTCCGCTTTGTGCAGGCTTTATCATGTTTCTCCCCTCTCAATCTTGGGAAATTGTTTCGAGGTTGTGTCCTTGAGAAAGGCACTTCACCCTCAAATGCTTCACTTCACTCAGGTGAAAATGAGTACCTGGTAAGACAGAGATGGCAATGTGCACGATAAATTTAATGCGCCGAAATGGTTGCAGGACTGTACGCCTATGTCCTCTGTGGAATTGAAATGGCACACACATTTTTCTTTCAGTGACCAGGGGGTAAAATGTAAAGTCGGATGATAGGTCTTCAGACTTGACATCAGACTATATAAGCCTGAACCTTTTATATAACCCAATGTTGCTGTTATGTTGACCCGGCGACGCTGGCCCAACATTACAACACCATTGTATGAATGTATGCTGTTCACTTGGTACGGCTGAAAGTTGCCAGAAAAACTGGAGCAGAGCACTGCATCAGGGACTTTAATGGAAATAATGTTTTTTCTGCTTTTATCCCCGACATGATAATCATTCTGGAGATTTTTCCGAGTACGTAGGTCTATTTATTATCCTGAAAGAATCTACCTATCTATCAGAATCTAAATCATATCTCTCATTCACGTGTGATTGCTTCTCACACTTCACATAAAAATATTCCTACTTGTTAAAATTTACCATGGGCGCTTTATTTCATAGTTTCACTTGCATTTTTGTTAATGTCATATTATAATATTTATGTTGTGGAGAAGTAACTTAGTAGACAACTTTTAAAAGCGTCTTACGCCTTGAAGATGGTAATTCGCTCTAAATACTCACTTTCAGCTGTTATTCCTAGTAGTTTTGTGATTGTAGTATTTAGACTGATCGCCAATCCACCACAAACACCTCTCTGGCCAGTGTAACGTTCTAACCGGTATAATTCTTATGAGGTGTATTGTATCACGTTTGTTTAATAGAGCACAGCAGATACTACCAGCTGCACGGCTCTGTGAACCGAGGAGTGATGAAGTTACATCGCTATTCTTACGATATTAACCATTCAGATCTAAACACGACAATAATAATTGTGTTCAACCCATTTTCCCTTTAACCGCCAAATTATTCAATCTGAATTTTCACCCACTTAAAGTTGTGTCTCGCTGACGCGATCCACAACTTCAAGTGAGTGAAAATTATTCAGATTTGACAAAATGGAGGTCAACTGTTTTCAAATATTGTTGATTTTATCTTTGTCACATGTTTAAAATGTGGTACTTAAATAATGTGCTAATAAAAAATGAAAACCTGGATATATGCGGCATCAGCGGTTAAAGGGTTAATTCTCTTTCAAACAAGATAATTTGAAGGATAAATGAACACATTAACTTAGCAACATTAACATACTGTTTTACGTTTTGTTGCAAATCGTGTATATTTTGTAATTTGCACTCAATTGTAAGTTGTGGGTTGCGATAGCAAGACAAAATTGCAAGTGGGTGAAAATTAAAATTGAATAATTTAGCGCTTTAAGGGTTAAAATTAAATTATATTATTACTCGCTTCAAGGGTTACAATTCCTGTCACACATGGTAAATAGTCCAAAGCACCATGATTGTCTCAATGTTTGGGAGGCACTGGGGTAGTATCAGAATAAAACGTAACAGGGTAGGATCTAAGATTTCAACACGGGGAGGGGGGTTACGGAACGAATTCGGTTATCTTCCCACGAACAAAATATAAAGAACAATTTCTCAATTTTCTCAGCTTATAATTGCAACTTCAGGCGTCATGGATGATTTATTATTGGGCCAACGTCGTAGACGGTGGGTCAACATTAAACCAGCATTATCTCAAAACCACCGGAGTTACTTTTGAATGCCAAACATCGATATGTGGGAAATTTAATGCGACTTTCAGGGAATTTATTTTTAATTGGGGGGGGGGGAGGGTCAGAACACACAATTTTGCAAGGCATTTCTCTGGATTTACACCTCAAGGTGACAAAAAATAAATACTAATGTGCTATGGGGCTTAATGGGTTAACCCTTTCAAATGAATAACCCTTTATCTTCATAGCATATATATCAACATATCTAAGCACTAAGTTTTAAACACTCTCCGCGTCTTGGGTGTTCTTTCTTAGCGGGGGTGTTTGAAAATAGAATCATGGATATTAACAATTAAAGTGATGCTCCATTTTGATACATTAACGCAGAAAGCATCGTAACAGAGATTGTAAGACTGGAAAAGACCTACAGCCTTCATGACAAGTTTCAGTTTTCATACAGACCAGCCCATAGCACCGAAACTGCTATGCTACGTATCACGAACGACCGGTACCAGAAGGTGGTGATCGGAGATGAAACATCAAGTAATTTCAAACTGCAATACGGAGTTCCGCAAGGGTCTATACTTGGACCCTTGCTTTTCACACTGTATAGGCCTACAGTTGATTTAGGTGAAAGTATCAAGAAACACAGACTAAGTTATCACATGTAGGCTATGCAGACGACACACAATTCTACATTTCTTTCTCGTTAACAGATGCGGAAACATTCATGCAGCGACTGGAAGCTTGCATTTGTGACATAGATATATGGATGGTAAAAAAACATACTAAAACAAAATGGGGAGAAGACAGAGGTCCTCTACACATACAAGGCTGGATTTTTGTCCAAATATTCTCTGAGACCATTGCAAATTGGTGGAATAGACATTCTTCCTCCAGAGAATGTGAAGAGTCTTGGAATAACACTGGACAGCTGTCTGACCTTAACAAACATGTCAGCGCAGGTCTGCTTCTCTGCACATCAGAAACATTGGAAAGATTCGTCATCTTCTGACTCAATCTATCACTGAAAAGTTGGTAAACGCCTTCATAACTGCTCGCCTGGACTATTGTAACAGCATCCTGTACGGCCTCCCCAAAGGCTTATTCAGCGTTTAACGTAATGAGAACACCGCAACACGCCTGGTGACACGCACCAATCGAGATTATCATATAACACCAGTGCTTTAAAGAAATGAAATGAATCGGGCTTTAGGCCACCTTTGTGCACATATAGGCTAAACTGGGCCAGGAGAACCTCCTGAGGATGGTGAGATGATTGAGATGACACTGTCCTCCAGACACAGGATTCGAAATTCGAACCCTGGCGGTCTGAGGCCGAGCACGCTACCTCTCGGTCACGGAGGCTCCCCACAATACTAACTTTCACACGTGGATGGGGAAGAAACATTTTTGTTTCTTTCAAACCGCCGAGACCGAGAACCGAACCCCGAACTCTGGCGTGAAAGGCAGCGGTGCTAACCACTACCCTAGGGCCCCCGCCCTTCTCTGCGAGACAGTGCTAGTACTGATATTTATTTGAAATATAGAAATAAGAATACCACTTCTGGGGACTCGTAATACTCCATAGAGACTTTAAAGACTCCATTGGCTACCAGTGCAAGAGCGAATCATATTCAAGGTACTGCTGCTCACGTACAAAACAATCCATGGCAGCGCGCCATCATATTTATCCGAGTTAGTTTCAAGCTACACTCCAAGCAGAAGCCATCGCTCATCATAAAAAAACTTCTTTGTCGGCACAAGACTAAACTCTTGCAGTACGGAGGCAGAAGTTTTTTCAATGTAGTGCCAAAGCTGTGGAACGAACTCCCGGATTCAGTGCGGAAGTGATGTCAATAAAGTTAGTTACTTATTCCTTATTCCTTATTCAATAAGGAATATGTAACAGTGACTTATTCGAACGAATAGGGAATAAGTAACAGCTACTTATTCCTTATTGAATAAGGAATAAGTAACTAACTTTATTGACGTATATAATTATACTGTTCTAAGTCTAATAAATCAGATCATATGACTAAAGCAATTTAAACGTAAGGGTTGTCTTTTATTGCACACTTACCTGATACAACCTAATAAAAAGATGACAAAATAACTGAGAGACACGATAATTTAAATTGCTTTCAAACTTGTGTTAAAAATCGATTGAGAATGATCAACTATCTAGAATCAGTGATACAATAACATGTTTATTACAAAAGAGCCATAATGATCAAGTCATTATTAATCAAGTTAGGCATAATACTATGATTAGGTTGCAAAATAAGTGAGCGAGCGAGCGAGCGAGCGAGCGAGCGAGCGAGCGAGCGAGCGAGCGAGTGAGTGAGTGAGTGAGCGAGCGAGTGAGTGAGTGAGCGAGCGAGTGAGTGAGTGAGTGAGTGAGTGAGTGAGTGAGTGAGTGAGTGAGTGAGTGAGTGAGTGAGTGAGTGAGTGAGTGAGTGAGTGAGTGAGTGAGTGAGTGAGTGAGTGAGTGAGTGAGTGAGTGAGTGAGTGAGTGAGTGAGTGAGTGAGTGAGTGAGTGAGTGAGTGAGTGAGTGAGTGAGTGAGTGAGTGAGTGAGTGAGTGAGTGAGTGAGTGAGTGAGTGAGTGAGTGAGTGAGTGAGTGAGTGAGTGAGTGAGTGAGTGAGTGAGTGAGTGAGTGAGTGAGTGAGTGAGTGAGTGAGTGAGTGAGTGAGTGAGTGAGTGAGTGAGTGAGCATAAGCCTACCCTATCTACTAAATTATGTGGCCTAGGGCCATCAATTTAAAGTGTGTGGCCTGGGGCCATCAACCGAAAGTGTGTGGCCTGGGGGCATCTAAGCATGATTTATTATAGTTGAAGTAATCCTAATTTGGAATTGATGGCGTAGTAAAATATCGATTCGAAAGTAGTTCTCAGTTTATAAGATGGCCCTTGGCCCTGGTTGAGAGTAGATTAACATCAACTGCTTATTATTGTTTATGTTTATAAACAAAAATGGCAAAACATTGCTCGAATGTGGTGCATAAATGAAATGAATCGGGCTTTAGGCCACCTTTGTGCACATATAGGCTAAACTGGGCCAGGAGAACCTCCTGAGGATGGTGAGATGATTGGGATGACACTGTCCTCCAGACACAGGATTCGAAATTCGAGCCCTGGTGGTCTGAGGCCGAGCACGCTACCTCTCGGTCACGGAAGCTCCCCACAATACTGACTTTCACACGTGGATGGGGAAGAAACATATTTTGTTTCTTTCAAACCGCCGAGACCGGGAACCGAACCCCGAACTCTGGCGTGAAAGGCAGCGGTGCTAACCACTACCCTAGGGCGCCCGCCCTTGAATGTGGTGCAAAGAACCAAGCAAAGGCTTAAATAACAAAGAAAAAAGTCGTATGCGTGTGAATGGTAATATATATGGGTAAAACCAAAAATTGGGGTAATTTTGTAACATCAAAAATGGCAGTGAGGTGACCATCAAAGAAGAGGAAAACCACTTTTTGGGTTTGGTGCACTGATCCCAATAGAGCATGGAAAAGTCACTGGCTGCGCTAGAAAATTATTTTTTCGCTTCAAAAACGTCATTTTAAAAAACACTTAACTTACTACTCCGTTACCAAATCCAAACCATTTCAAAATTGATGTTAGACTTACTTTGTTTAGTTTCACATCACACTTTTAAAAGTGATATCCTTATAGAAGCATAATACTAAACAATCGTATCTCAAAACTGCAAAAAATGAAGAAAATTTGACGGGATAAACAAAAATCCTTATTTCAACTCCGTTACCACGCCAAAAAATACTCAACTCCGTTACCAAGTGTTTGGCTCGACATAAATATAAACTGTATATTGTCTTATCATAACATCGATAATAAATGGGTGCTCTATTTATATGGGGACAACGAGTCATGTTTTAAGAGACTATATCATTTTTCATTATGACTGTAGACCCATAAAATTTGTCAATTTACTACTCCGTTCCCTTTTCTTGGTTACGGAGTAGAGTAGAACGGAGTAGTAAAATTAAAACTATTCTTGGGATTAATGAAAATATATGGGAAATAATTCAAAGATATATCATACAGGTGGAAATAATCCCCATAGCAACTGTTCTAGGCATGCAAGCATAAAACCAAATATTTTTTAGACCCACAATGCTAGGAACGGAGTAGTAAAAACAAAAGCATATTTTCTAACATTTTGGTAATACCTGTTTCAAATAACTTGCCACTCAACAATATTATTTCTTTCAAGGTGAAAAACTCGTATAAGGCCCTTCAGTGTGTCAAACTACACTTGATATAATTTTAGTTCATGATTATTCACCTGATGGGGTATGCTATAATGATGGTAACAGAGTATAGTGCAAATGTGGGGACATGTATATTCCTCAAAAATCTATATATCAATATGAATTTTAAGTCAAATTTTGATCATTGATTAGTTTAAGTGAACAATGTCTAGCCATGAAATGTAATTATTAGAACTATATTGGGGATTAGTATCCTACAGTGAAGTTTCAAATAGTGGAATTTTCTCTGGGGACATGTCATTTTCCACGTTTCCATGACATAGAGCTCTTATAAAGCCATATAAATATATTTTTTTTACAAATAATCCAAACATTATTAAGTAATAATGCTTAAACTGAAGGTGGACCATTTACTTTTAATATTTTTATATTTAATTCAAACTGCGGACCGTTTAGGTCTTGGGGACACTAATTTTATGTAAAATTACCCCAATTTTTGGTTTTACCCATATAATTATAATATAATTTAGTTGCACCTATATTGATTATATGATAAAAACATTTTGTGTCAAACTAAATGATTAAAATACCTCTGTACTAAAAACCTAGTGTGCTACGCATCATAATTGTACTTGTTCATAATAGCAGTTTGAAGAAATACGTCGGGGAATCCCTAAACTCAATCGGCCAATGGGACTGGAACCTTTAAGCCACACCCCCAAATTGAATCAAATTGAGACTGGCCAATCACAACCTAAAAACCAGAGCCCAGGTTCTGGCCCAATTTGTAGTCACAGGGCCAGTGGTCAGGCTAATCAACATGGTACAACAGCTTGAATTTATATAAACATTAAACCACTCCCGACAATTTTTTTTCCAAGGTCAAGGTTATAGGTCAAAGGTCAAGGTCAAAGATTAAAAAAAAAATTGTTAGGGTGATAACTTGAAAAATAATAATTGGATCTCTCTATTTTTTTTACGTGAAGTCACCAAAGACCCTGTACGATAAGATGGTCGACTTACATATTTCACCATACAAGTGCGTGTAATACATTGTGCAGTGCTGTCCCCTTTTAACAGGAGTTAGAACTATGCTTTGACAAGTGTATCATCATATAAAACAAGTGATAATTTCACCACTTTAGCCTCTAAATAAAAATATAATGTTTTTCTAGTTTGACAGTTATGACAATATCTCTACAATATTTATTTTTGGAACGAAAATAACTGCTAATATAGCAGAAAAGTCATGTTATATTATCATACAATTTTAGAGATTAAAATGTCTTCATTTAAAATACAGAAGAGCTGTGTACAGAAAGTACACAAATATGTGGGCACAGAACGGGAGGGGAGTGACGATATGTCGTCAAACATAGCGACCACAAAGGAGATCGGGGCAAAACATTGGTAGCAACCATAACTTGGCAGACTTGTCTTTTAATGCAAATTTCTATTATTTAAACAAATATATTTAGAACACAAAAGCAATATTATGAATTTATATTATGTAAGCCTTCTCTCTCGGACCACTGCCATCAATGTCACTGAGGACTGGAGCGTTAGCAGTATATTGATATCTTGAAAACGAGACACGTTCTTTTTTATGACACAATTGATTTATAGTTGAATTTCTATTACTCCTGCCGTTACTGGTAATAAGGTGTTCATTGTTTTCCCGCGGTACATGGTGTAGCCGAATGGGGACATAAATATGTAAAATTAACGTGAAACATTCACAACTTGCACGTGAATTAGTGTCTTTGATGAACGCAATAATTTGATCTTTGTTGTGACTCCTATATAGGATGTGTCACAAAAGCCACACACCTTGGATATTCAAGTATTGCTTCTTAGACAGAAATGTATGCAATTTTTTAGTGGCAGCAAAATTACTTTACCTGCAGATCGAGACACTTTGCGACAAAGATTTCCACTGATATATATACAAGAATATTCTCCTCCTCAATGGTAATACCCATTTGTGGCGTGAATGATTTCAGCATTGAATAAGCTAATTCTGTTACAGAATCGCTCAGATCAGGTGAATCAGCCGTAACAGTAACATGCTTTATATCAACAAAATATTTCTGTTCAGGTATATTCCGAATGATAAACATGACACATGATCCGTGTCATTAGACTATAATATATAGTAATATTATGTTTTCCTTTGCCCTATCTAGGTTTTCTTTGCCCGTATCTACCCTTGCACACATCGTCACCTGCCAACAAATACGAGAAGATGAACCAATGATGGTGTAATGCTGGACCAGCATTACAAACCTTAGACCAGCATTACGCTATAATTGAGTCGACGTTTCGTGTTCGCTGGGCGTCACCTGTTGTTTGTAAACAAAGAATATGCATACTTGTTTATACGGGCACATCAACCCCTGAGGTACCAAAAGGAAGAAGACAATTAAAAAGTATTGATAACTAACCAACAAATTATTGGATAAAAAATAGGAGTAAACCTCCGTCAATACTTATTTTTCTGATTTTTATGATGTAAAGTATGTATTGTTTTTAATAGGATCAATGTCATAATTACTCGTCGTAATATGGTAAAATCATACTTGATAGATGGAAAAAGCATTAGTTCCAACTCCCAATAACGGGGGACAGCACTGAGAGCTAACTTCTACTAATTTTTTTTTCGAAATTCCCTTGAAAACTGGTATTAATAGGTTTTTGGGCCCTGCGAGTCTACTGGCATTGTCCGTTTTCGTGTGCGACTGAAAACGAGGCTACGGCGGCCATCTTGATTTTTTAATTTAAAAATTCCTTCTTCACGCGATAATCATTGCATCTCTCCATTTGTTTATGTGAAGTTAGCCATGAGTATGGAGATAACCTGATTAGATTTTCACCGATAATCGAAATGGCCGCCACCTGGCGACTAAATTATTTTTTTCGACTTTTTTTTTACAATTATCTTGAAGCCTGGTATATGGTCTCACCACCCCAAATGCCAGTCCCATTGAAACACATGTAAACTGCCTCAATTCCGCAGGCCGATTTCACCATTTTTCACCCTATTAGATATTTAGTGTGACATATCAGGATAAAGCTTGAGATGTCCTTGTTCGAAAACAGGCCCGCTATGGGTATGGTTACCAGACAGATTTTGAGCTACGCCCCCTAGAGTGTAAAAAAGTCAATACTGTTAAAATCGGGCTATAATCCGTGCTCTCTTTCACAGAACAGACACACATCATTTTAACCCACTGTATCCCTGCGAGGTTATCATGAAACAGTTATATCTGATATCCTTGACAAAGAAGATAACGTGGGCTTATTAAATATTCACAAAATTATTACTTCTTTGTATTTTATTTTGTTTCAATAGAGGTTGGAACAGCCGCATTAAAAATATTTTGTGTGATGATTCCATCATTAGTAGACACCTCCCTGGATTCCGGCTTATTTAGGGTGGTGAGACCATATGTAGAGATATAATTTTCTTTGATTATTTTATTTCGGCCTGGTATGATGCTTGAAGGTGTTCTGAACAATATAGTTTTTGAATTAGGCAAATATATTGAAAACTGTTGCCCTCGGAGCCCTTTGAATAATTATTGATATCATGAAAATCGGCCTGGTTTCCTTGAAAGTCGCATTGAATAAAACAGTTAAATGAAGTGGCTATTCCCGCCTCTATTTCGTCACACAAAGTCGTCATGGTTACCTTGTATTTCGAAAATTTTTGTTGAAATATGCCACACATATTAGAATGGACTGCTATTAGTAGCATCCATACTTAAATTCACTATTTTTTATTTTTATTTGGGCCCATATGACAATCAAACTACCAACCAGGCATTTCATCTATGACTTATATCACCAAAACACGGCCTCTTCTGGTCTTTTCTAGACATGGTTATCACATTTATTCACCAATTATATACTTTCTAATCAAAACTATTAAACTTACGTTACAGCGATAGTAAAACTCAATAAAATATAGATATCAAGCTGCAGATTTTTTATCAAGCAGCTGGAATATGGCAAGAAAGGACCAGAACATGCAAACCCCTTGTGTCTACTGATGGTCTCACCACCCCAAATGCCAGTCCCATTGAAACACATGTAAACTGCCTCAATTCCGCAGGCCGATTTCACCATTTTTCACCCTATTAGATATTTAGTGTGACATATCAGGATAAAGCTTGAGATGTCCTTGTTCGAAAACAGGCCCGCTATGGGTATGGTTACCAGACAGATTTTGAGCTACGCCCCCTAGAGTGTAAAAAAGTCAATACTGTTAAAATCGGGCTATAATCCGTGCTCTCTTTCACAGAACAGACACACATCATTTTAACCCACTGTATCCCTGCGAGGTTATCATGAAACAGTTATATCTGATATCCTTGACAAAGAAGATAACGTGGGCTTATTAAATATTCACAAAATTATTACTTCTTTGTATTTTATTTTGTTTCAATAGAGGTTGGAACAGCCGCATTAAAAATATTTTGTGTGATGATTCCATCATTAGTAGACACCTCCCTGGATTCCGGCTTATTTAGGGTGGTGAGACCATATGTAGAGATATAATTTTCTTTGATTATTTTATTTCGGCCTGGTATGATGCTTGAAGGTGTTCTGAACAATATAGTTTTTGAATTAGGCAAATATATTGAAAACTGTTGCCCTCGGAGCCCTTTGAATAATTATTGATATCATGAAAATCGGCCTGGTTTCCTTGAAAGTCGCATTGAATAAAACAGTTAAATGAAGTGGCTATTCCCGCCTCTATTTCGTCACACAAAGTCGTCATGGTTACCTTGTATTTCGAAAATTTTTGTTGAAATATGCCACACATATTAGAATGGACTGCTATTAGTAGCATCCATACTTAAATTCACTATTTTTTATTTTTATTTGGGCCCATATGACAATCAAACTACCAACCAGGCATTTCATCTATGACTTATATCACCAAAACACGGCCTCTTCTGGTCTTTTCTAGACATGGTTATCACATTTATTCACCAATTATATACTTTCTAATCAAAACTATTAAACTTACGTTACAGCGATAGTAAAACTCAATAAAATATAGATATCAAGCTGCAGATTTTTTATCAAGCAGCTGGAATATGGCAAGAAAGGACCAGAACATGCAAACCCCTTGTGTCTACTGATGGTCTCACCACCCCAAATGCCAGTCCCATTGAAACACATGTAAACTGCCTCAATTCCGCAGGCCGATTTCACCATTTTTCACCCTATTAGATATTTAGTGTGACATATCAGGATAAAGCTTGAGATGTCCTTGTTCGAAAACAGGCCCGCTATGGGTATGGTTACCAGACAGATTTTGAGCTACGCCCCCTAGAGTGTAAAAAAGTCAATACTGTTAAAATTGGGCTATAATCCGTGCTCTCTTTCACAGAACAGACACACATCATTTTAACCCACTGCGAGGTTATCATGAAACAGTTATATCTGATATCCTTGACAAAGAAGATAACGTGGGCTTATTAAATATTCACAAAATTATTACTTCTTTGTATTTTATTTTGTTTCAATAGAGGTTGGAACAGCCGCATTAAAAATATTTTGTGTGATGATTCCATCATTAGTAGACACCTCCCTGGATTCCGGCTTATTTAGGGTGGTGAGACCATATTATATGTTTTTGGGGTCTGCGAGTCTATAAACATTGTCTTTTTTCATGTGAGACCGAAAACGAGGCTATGGTGGCTTTTTTTATTCTTTTAATTTATTATATCGTTCGTATTTTCAGTTAAATGCTTTGAAACCTGGCATATAGGTTTCCGGGGTCTGCGAGTCTATTGGCATTGTCCATTTTCATGTGCGATCAAAACCGAGGCTATTGCGGCCATCTTGATTTTATCATTGATCTTCTATTAACTGCATAACGTATTGGGAACAGTTGTGTCAGATTTGTAGCCATTTTGAGTCACTGCATCAGCCGAGGGGTGTTTGAGTGCTTGCATGGTATTTTTACAAATAATCACAGGACTAATAAATTCGAATTGCAGTTGCGAAAAAAATATTCAAAATATTTTATTAATGTGGATGAACGGTTTTACAATTTTCATAAATTAATAATTTCGCAGTTAAGAGCAACCAATACCACAAAAAACGATAGGGCCTTAAACTACAGGAATGGATTATTTGATATTAGGTCTCTTGGGACGAATAATGTCACCTCTCAGCGATTTTTACCCATCTTGAGACTACCCAACCCGAGGATGTCTGACATCGGCGAAATATCACGGCATCAGAGGATTAACCCTTTAAGGCCTCACGATGCAATAAAGCATCATTTTACATCCCTGAAAACGGACCTAATTTTAGTACAACAAAGGATTTGGGAACGAAAATTTCCACGAAACTGGTTTACCAATACGTGGTAATTTTCTTAAATTTTTGAACCACATCAAATCATCTTCATCCACTACAAGTCGAGAATTGCGACAGCAATTCGCGGCTTGTACTGGATGAAGATGACAATGGTAAATTCAGGCGCGAAAGGGTTAAACACCGAAACCCAAGTTTGTGTGATCCCCTAGGCATAGGCCTAGCTATGAACCCCTTGTCAGCTGAGTGAAGGATAACACTCTCAATAACCCACCATGGGTGCCCATTATCCTCGTGTCAACATCATTCCTTTTTATCTAGAGATTGCACTGTTTTTGACGTATTATAAAGTCACTCAAATAAAAAAAAATCTACTTACTATATAAATAAATTGTTGAATCGTTTGCGTCAATCTAAGTTAGGATGTTATGTCGGAGATTATTATATTTATGGACGCGTTTGCAGATGATGTAGTAGTCCAGGATCTAGTTTTTGTAGTGGCTCTATTTAGTGAGCTCGTTCAACCGGCGTAGTATCTACAATCTGAATTGACAGAATGGTAGAATGGACCTTCGGCAACAACCCCAGGTAGTATGTACAAACAAATTGTGGTATCAGTTTTTTTGTACAGCCCATTTTCTTACATAGGGGGTGTTTTTGCTATGTTCGTCAAAGTGGAAGTCAAGTTCGAAAAATAGTCATATCCTTGCAATGAATGTACCAATTCTTAAACTTTTGGTATCACTACACTCAGTAATAACTTACCTCACTTTTGGGTTTGTCTGGTCTTAAATAAGATTGTGTATTGTGAGAATAAAATAAATTACATCAAGTCACATCTCAATCGTAAGTACGCTATGGATTTTTCACCTAAATCTTTACAAGAAATAAAACAGAAATTATACTAAGCGCATCGGCTAAAAATGCATTATATGACCAAAATAAACAATGCTCCAGGAAAAAAAGTAAGATCAAATTTAATTCCATAGGTGTAACTTTAATGGGACTGAGCTCACTTCATGCTGCGTACGGTCCTGGTGATTATTGATATATTCTAGTGGTCATTGAGACCACCCAAACCTGTTTAGATTTAGGGGGTAGAGTTACGTAAACGTTTGTCGCTGCTGTTCTAATTTACCAATACACATGGAAATTTAATTCCCGTTGCAATGATATATTGCATGTTGCAGTGGAGTAGATAGTCATATCTCCACTTACGTTGAAACATAATGTTGTATTACACAAGCATGGAAATCAGCAGCAAAACAAAATACTCGACATGGTCAATGAAAGCGACTAAATAAAACATAGTTTATGCCCATATCTCCATGTGGCCGATGTTTTCTGAAGCCAGATATGTATTTGTTTAACACTCAGTGGTATTTAGATTAATAAATGTTGATAATTTTTTTCAATGTAAGAACATAGCAGCCTGTTATGAAATTGTCTGTATTCAAACTGGGCTGAAATCTGAAACATTGAACTTTGCTCGGAAAAATAAGTATATAATTTGTTAACCACCTGTTTTTACATAATTTTGGTGTGCTGAATTCGAATCAGTCGGATAACGTTCTATATTTAGTGTGCTTCACCTTCGAATTTGCAAAACAAAAAATGGACGCCAAAATCACATATCTTCTACTTTTTTCCGAAAAATAAATGCACAATTTCTGGTGTCTGCATGATTTGGAGTTGAGAAATGTATGTCTCAGGTTTTTCGTTTGAAATGACCTTTCTTTAACCTTCAAATTCAAAATGCTTATTACCAGCACAAAATTATAGCGTTTTTTTGCATCTAAACTATATTATAATAAAACAACATTATATAATGAAAATTTAAAAAATAGACCAGTAAATGCGACAAATTAACTTATAAGACATTCAAAACTAAGATTAATGACATTATATTCTAACATGCTTTGATTTGCTCCTTATTTAGGATGACGTCGTGATTTTAATGGTAAATATGCAAAATGACGGCCATCTTGCATTTTACGATACATTCTAGGTCAGACGATAATAAATAAATACCAGACATGAGTGTTTTGTTTCCCAAATTATGCAAAAAGCATAAATTGAGCATTTCCGTGTGATAAACCAAAAAAAGGGGTGGAATTTACATTTTTGATAGCCATTTTGTTTTTCGTTCATTTGAAGATGAATGTCGGGCCATTTTGATTTTTTTTTCTAAATTTACTTGTCAGTAATGCTTATTCCTGGTCCACTAAGTGTTTTCAAATAAGTCGTAATATTTTCAGCATGTGCAGCGGTATAATAATAGTAACAGTAAATATTTAAAAACGGCTGACGTATTGAATTTGAAGGTCAAATGAAGCTCATTTCTTTCCAAAGACACTCGATATAAATATCTCGAATAAAAATCTTACAGAAATCATAAATTTTTGTGTTTTCACGTGTGATAAACCATAGAAATACTGGGTTTTATTAACATTTTGGCGGCCATTTTACGTTTTGCTAATTTAAAGGTGAAAGTCACCAAATATAGAATATCATTCGACAGACTCGAATTCAGCGCACCCAAATTATGTAAAAACAAGTGAATTAAAAAATATACACTAAAATACCGACCAATACCTAATATTTCAGATTTCAGCCTTGACTAAACACACACATTTTCATAAAAGGCAAAATTCTTCCATAAAAAAATATCTGTGATATTTATAACTGTAGATAGATAGATAGATATTTATTTACAAAAAGAAAAGTCATTATTGACTTATTTGTCATAAAAATGATAGAATATATGTACATGTATATACAATATAGTTAATTTGCTAAAATCACACGACAATTTACATGATACAGAGGTAAAATCATGTTAAAAGGCATTAACATAGTAAAACACTGGATATTGCGATAGAATAACAGATAATTGATTACTACTTGAACAATATATGTGAACGAAGGGGGTCTATCAATTTGTTTCTCGCACCAAAACCAGAGATAAAATAGCTACTATGTATGATCCACAAATCATATATGACAGCAAAAAAGACACTCTGGAAAGCGTAGAAACCCAAAGATATATACAAATGCATAATTATGGTACTGGAGTATGTACAGTGATGTAGTAAAACGACGTTAAGGATTATATAGTACTTCAAAAATGAAACATAATCTCAGGTAAATGTAATAAATGTTGAAGTCCGCGAAACAAGTAACTCCGAGCAATGTGACCATGCACGCACAGTCGCTATGTGCCCGGAGATTCCTTGATGTTATCGAGTGTTGCAGACTGAGTGATGGAATAACAATACTAATTACGGATAATAATTATGTGTGCCATTCACGCAGGACATGGCACTCACACAATAGCAAAGTTTATTTAATTAAACAGTGATTTATTATCTACAATATTGGCCCTCGCACAATAACAATAATCCTAATCACAATAATCTTATTTTAATTCACTATATTGTTTAGTTCATACCATTTCAATCACGACCTAGTTAGTACCACATACGCGTAGTTACAACCGAAAAAAAACATTCCCGACGTAAAAGAGAAAATCGGTAAAAATGATAATGAGAAAATGGCCCTAAAAAGCCAAATAATAAGATCCGAGAGCAACAGCTGTCTTGATATGTGGCAATACGCCAAGTCAGATCATGAAATGTGGATGATATAGAAACAGGTTATAAATTA
Organism: Flabesymbios commensalis; assembly: GCA_964017125.1. Classification (NCBI taxonomy): domain Eukaryota; kingdom Metazoa; phylum Annelida; class Polychaeta; order Terebellida; family Flabelligeridae; genus Flabesymbios; species Flabesymbios commensalis. Next base: position 24,748,740 of record OZ024910.1, read on the forward strand.
TAAATTAATTATTATAAATAACACTCTTTTTTAGGCATACATATATTTGGTTCAGATAACATAGGCCAAATATCGATATGTCAAATAATTATGTTTTATTTAGACGCTTTCATTGACCATATTGACTATATTTTTTTGTTGCCTAACTATGTCTATTCTTGTGTAATAAAATAGTATGTTTGAATGTATGTGGAGAGATGACTATTAATTCCACTGCAACATGCGATATATCAATGTAACGGGAATTGAATTTCCATGTGTATATTATTAAACTAGAACAACAGCGACAGACCTTTACGTAACTCTACCCCCTAAATCTAAAGAGGTTTGGATGGTCTCAATGACCACTAGAATATATCAATAATCACCAGGACCGTACGCAGCATGAAGTGAGCTCAGTCCCATTAAAGTTACACCTATGGAATCAAATTTGACCTGATTTATTCCCAAAGCATTGTTTATTTTGGTCATATAATGCATTTTTAGCCAATCGCTTAGTATAATTTCTGTTTCATTTCTTGTAAAGATTTAGAAAAAAAATACATAGCGTATTTACGATTGAGATGTGACTTGATGTAAGTTGTTATATTCTCACAAAACACAATCTTCTCTAAGGCCAGACAAACCCAAAAGTGAAGTTATTACTGAGTGTAGTGATAGCAAAAGTGTAAGAATAGGTCTATTCATTGCAAAGATATGGCTATTTTCCGAACTCGACCTCCACTTTAACGAACATAGCGAAAAACACCCCCTATGTTAGAAAATGGTCTATACGAAAAAACTGATACCACAATTTGTTTGTACATACTACCTGGGGTTGTTGCCGAAGATCCATTACAACATTCTGTCAATTCAGATTCAAGATAGTCCACCGGTTAAACGAATTTTTTTTGGTGTCCCTGCTCCTGGACTATGGCGCCAACCCATGCTGTCTTTCATGTTAATCCTTATCCTGCTACGTAAATTTATTTAAATTTTCAACTACTTGAGGATGTGTCTCGCTGTCGCGATCCACAACATCAAAGTGGATGAAAACTCTACTCATATTTGATTTATTTGAGACCAAACATTTCTTAATCTTTTAATTCCCAATATCAGTGATTTGATCAGCTAATAAAACAAGTTAAAAAGGACAATATTCATGATCAGCAGACAAAAGAATAATAGTTCGAAGTATACATAGTGGGGCCTACATGCAGCTGAGACGAGCATATATCAAGAGAGCTAATGTTGGCACAGATGCTGTTTTGTCGTTAGATTCGAAATGTTTAGGACAAAATAAATCTGGTGTTAAAATTATAATTTTTTTGTCAGTGGGAACTTTTGTGGTCATGATATCATTTACCCTTTACTTTCTAGTGACGAACAGGTAAAGGGTTAATAATTAGGCACCTGACCAGCAAACACAAAACATTCGTATTTATATAACATTTGTACAACGTCGGCCCAACGTCTTCGACGTTGCGCCGACGTTGTACAAATGATATACAAATGTTTTGTGTTTGCTATAGGTGACCAGAGGCTCGGCTACCTGACCACCGCCATGTCGTGCATTACGTGAAGTATAGGTCTCACCGAACATAGCACACTGAATATATTTAGGAGTAGGCCTACTATATTACCGTAATGTGCACTGTGCATGACGTAGGTCTGATCAGGCTTGAACTCGCCTGTGCAACCCAGTGGTAACCACTTATGACCTTTCTATAGCACATCCAATTAGTGTTACTTGTATTTAAGCGTAAATGTTTTAAATGTGCATGTTTATTATATACCTGTTTAAACATCGAATACGAATACGAATGCGAATAATTTATTTCATAGGCCTATGGCCCGTACAAAAATGAGAATAATACAAAAATACAGTAAGTACACATAGTAAGCATAATGTTACATAACTATTACAATGCGTCACAATATGTTTTTCTGTGTTGAAGTGAGTGATATATATACAGACTTAAGCCAGTGATCATGTTTAAATCTTCTATTTGTAACATAGAATTGAAAGATATTTCATTTGGGGGGCTATGGAATGGGCTGAGATACTTGACACGCAGGTCATGGTAAACTGGGCAATGCAATAGAAAATGAATGTCATCCTCCTCGTGCTCCGTACACATAGGGCACACAGTTTCCTTATCATTTACAAATATGTATTTATGAGTCAGAATGCCAAAGCGAGATAGCAGTCTCTTTATTACTACTGGTTTAATGTGGTTTAAATTGGAAAAATTGGAATGAATTAATAACTCCTTGACTTAACCACACCAGTTTTGGTGATTTCCATCATACCGCATCATGGTATATACTTTACGAACATTTCTTGAATCCTCCATATTTAGTATTCTAATCCAGTATTTAATAGAGCGGAGAACAGCATGTATACAAAGTTCATACCTGCCTGAATCTCCATATACCATGACATTAGGCGTGAAGATAGGAACCTGTAACAGTTTATTTAGTGAGCCTGTTTATTTAGGAACCTGTAACAGTTTATTTAGTGAAAAAAGATGTAGGCCCTACATTTTCTATAACAGTCGTGTCATTCAACCCCCATAGCTCTGATCCGTATAACAACTTGGGCATCAAACATTTTACTTATTATATGAAGTGATATTCATTCCATAACTGATTAAGCAAACTTGATATTCTGCAGAAGGCAATTTTATCTCTTGTCGCTAAGCGACTTAGCATCACATTGTTGTTTAACTTGGTTGAGAAAATTAGGCCAAGGTAACTATATTTGCTGACAACTTCTAAACTAGTATTACCAATATGCCAACTGTCGCGGCGAGCAAGGTGTCCTCCTTCGATGAAAACAACAACCTTAGATTTATCCATGTTAACAACTAGACAAAGTTTTACAAAACATCAAGATTTGCGAATGTTTGGTTTCAAATTAAATATGAACAATGTTTACCCGCTTGAAGTTGATGGTTGCGGTAGAACCGTGCAGCTGAGGCAGCCGCGAGTGTTGAATTGTTCCAATTCCATTGAGTTATTTATGTGTAAAATGGTTCTGTGACAATAATCAACATACCTAATTCGAAAACGTTCAACGAATACAAAATTACATAATCCAGGACAATAATACCGTTCTGAGTCTGCCTCTGAGATATCGCTGACACGATCCACAGCTTCAAGTTGGTGAAAAATATTCAGATTTTGACAAAATTGAGGTCACCGATTTTGAAATCTTGTTGATTGTTGTCACGTTTTATTTTAAGCATAATAAAAACTGGTATTTAATGGGATGATAAAAAATTAAAAACCTAAAATAATCGTAACCGGCGGTGAGCAGCTCGTGTATGCTGGCGCTATGGAAGTTTGTTATTACGATTATTATTATTACATGTACATGGATCTGGGGCCTACATAAACATAGATCCAGCATTGAAGTAACGCTGGACCAAGGTGTCGTGTTGGCTGTATTATTCAGTGAGAATTACATAATAAGGCGATTGAAATGTGACCGCAGCTGAAAGCCAGTTTCCCAGCTTGATGAGCAACACATCATTAACCCTTTCAAACTGACATTTATCATTGAAATATTCATCCACAACAATCCGTGAATCGCTATCGCCATTACCGTAGTCTTGCAGGGAAAGCAGAGGACTTGAAGGGGTTGGCAGTTTATTGAAAGTTCTCACCGATTGCTAAAACGTACGAATTAATTCAGTTTTTTTGGTATGTAAGTGTATGAACCAGGTATCATAAGAGTTTAGGGGTTAATGCGACGGGCTCGATCAAATACATGTAGGCTCTCACGGTTGTCGGCCAAGCCTTGATCAAGATGAAATCAACCGTGGAATAGTGTCCAGGTGACGTGGTGGGGAAACGTGGGTAATCGTCATTAAATAGTTTGTGAAGTATTGGCGAGCAGCACATTGAAAAGTTCTAGGCCCTTTAATATAAAGATCTTGGCCCTTTTACCAATACGTTCTGGGCTTGTCCAGGTCCCCCAACTCGTGGGTAGGCTGCGTTGGGTGAGAGAATAAAACAACACTCTTTTCTGGATCAAAAATGAAAACTGAAATTTTATTGTGGTTTCGTACATTATATAGTATCGGTATATCCGGCCTACTATCGGGCTAGCTGCGCGTAACATAATTCGCCATAATTTACGGCTGGTAAAACATAATGTCATTTAGTGTAATGTCGTAGGGTCGGTAAACATACTCATATATTTCCTTGATTATGCTGTGGATTTATTACACCTGCCACTCAGGCCGGGCTTTGTTACAACGACTCAATAATCTCCATTTTCCTTTTTATAAGTTTGTCATTTCTTTAGATCCACTATGTCGTTCACAGTAAATATACAGTCTGATATAACATCGTATATATATTATATATATTTATACCTTTCTATATAATAGTTACTACTTCCCGTAGGCTAGGTGTTCTTATTAATATGGTTACCAAATATCATATTGTTCTCTCTACTTAACCAGTCCGGAGAGGGTTTGTTTTTGACCCTCGTATAATTCAGATAAATTTTGTTATGTAAGCTTCTTAACAGTCATTGCGTACCCGTGATAAACTTTAACACCTAGAGTTAACACCTAGCGTACGGAAGTGTGGCAAACCGATTACTCAGTCCATTATTAATATAAGCTGCGGCTAATAGTTGTCTGCCTGGGGAGTAATAACACTCACGGCCTGTGCCCAGCTTATCCGCGGTCTGGCCTGTCTTTAAACCAATTAGTCCTTTATATAGATATTTATTAAAACCGTTACAACCAGACTAAACCTATTTGGAGGACGAATATATTTTTCACGCCTGGCACTTATGCCGTCAGTACGGGATACCCCACTAGAAACGGGACATCCAGATATCCTGACACGCAGTATCAGTGCACGGTGCGCGTGTCGCAGAAACCAGCCGAAACAATCAACCCTTCTTTCCCAGGGCTTACCATGCTGTAATTTTCATTTATATTAGATCGGAATATTTTACATTCGCCCCCCTCTAACGTGAAAAGGTGTATGTAAGTGTATACCCTTAGATACACCTTTTTACCATAAATTCATCTCTATGACTAAAATATTTATGTTATCAAGCTTAACCACAAAAGTCACTTTACATTTCAACAACTTATTCAAATTGCATAATTATGCTTGCATCGTATCGATACCTGTGCAGGTTAACATTGCATTGTCCCATGTATGTAAACTTTAAACAACGTGTACAATAATCTTTTAAGCACTCTCAGTTAGAGGACTCAGCAGTTCCCCCTGGAGATGGAGAGGCAGGCTGAGTGAGGGCCACCCATGTGGGCCCTAATGATTGCAGCTCAGACGCTGTCTCCGCATCTCGCGACTTTGGGATTGTGTCAGTTTTCTTGCACCATCGAGTATTCCCCCATTTTCTCAATATGAATATTGTCACCCCCACTGAAAATGTAATGCTGACCCCGGCCGTAATCCACCCAGAATGGTAGGGATGATCAGGCCCTGTATTCCATCCTGGATGACTTACTTTTGGGGGTAACTTCAGTTTTTGGATAGTTAGGTCCGTTATTGCAGGTAGGTGTTTCCATTCTGGGCGTTCCAGTTGCTGTCTCACCAACTCGTCCGGAAGAAGCTGAGGTAAATTTAGTGTATCTACAGAAAGAAAGGGATTTACATATTTTAATGTTGAATTATAACGGACTGTACCTGAGAGAAGCCATTCTTTGCCCCGTACCTGACAAGTAGCAGCTACGCGCAAAGTGTATATTCCCAGCGGGAGATAATTGGCTCTCTCTGGTTTCTTTGGACAGTGAACACTGTACGTCTCCCCAAAACTGAGGAGCACGAAGATAGTGGGTGTAACTTCTTTTACTGTCCCAATTGGGGCATCTACTCTGGTAACCGTTACAGCACAACTTTGATAAGGATTCGAGTCACCGTTCAGAATACTGCGTGCACACAGTAATCGTCCTGCTCCATAGATTGGCCCAGTTCTGCATATACCTGGCTGATTTCCGATGCAGGTGTGAGGTTCGAAAATACCTCCGTGACGTGTGTCTATCGCCACTGCTGATGGTACCTGTATCTGAAGTGTGTAGTCAGAAGTATTGCGGGGGACTGGCCAACTAGAGATCCGGTACCTCAGGTATTCTGTTTCGTCCACTAAAGGTAATTCTGCCTTGAAAACTAATTTGTTCTGATCCTCCCACATAGGGTGGATTTGGATATGTTCATAGTACCACTCACTACGTGGTCCAAAATGTCCCAATTCACGGCTGCTTTCCAGGATCTGTACCAGATCCTGTAGTGGGAGAATTTCCTCTGTGAGCCAGCCAAGTTCAAGGGATGCTCGTTGCCGCTGATATCGATCGCATTGGCGCTGCCAAAGGTACTGTACACTCCCTAAGGCGGCCAATATGCGATCGACTCGCGCATCATCCTGCAATTCTGTGATTCTTCCATTGTTTCCACTGGCTATTTTCCCCAGTCTCGTGGTTTCTGTGTACAGCTTACCCATATAATGTTCCATGTCACGAATGTGCTGCATGTTTCGCCTCACTTCACTATGTGTTTGATTTACAACCGTTATCAAATCATTCGTGGTGTGCACAATTTGAGATTCCAATTTCATGGCTGAATTTATGTGTCGCTCGCATTCTTCAACTTCACTTTGTGTAGCTGTACCAAAAAGCTTAGAACTTATCTCACCTACAATGTTCAATAACCCTCTCCTTCTCCGGACTCTGGGTGCAGAATGTGAAGAGGTCAGAGCATCTTCCATATCTGTTATATGTTGATCCCAAATCATGCGTGTTGTGTTTGACGGTGGACGATGGTGATATAAAAGTTCCAATACATGTCTAAAATTTGTCAATTTTTCAGAAATACCTTGCGGTGGAGTGGGTGATTCAATTATCACTAGTACGGTCCAAGTGGCCACCTGGGCCCGTATGTCTTCCGGTGTAGAAATCAATAATCCATCTTGGAGTGGGTGCGGTTCATTTTCATGCAGATGCGCGAGCGTAGGAAACATTATTAGGCTCCAGCCATAGTAAAGTAGGATACCAGTGCAATAGCCTCGCATTTTCCTTTCTTAATAATCTGTGGGCTGGGAGGAGAAAAAGCTTGGCGTTTCACTGGCCCAGCTGTGTCTGCAATAGTTTCAGCTGGCTGACGTCGTACGACCCAGCGGTTCCTTCGGCGGCTTAATCGGACTGGGGATACTGCAGGTTCAGCAATCAGAGAAGGTTGGTTGTCGTCCTGCGACTTCAGTGCCCAGTGCGGTGCTTGCTTTATAAATCTGGTTCTGAGTCCCTGCGGCGAAGTAAAATGGGGGGTTGAAAGTGATTGGTTCACGCCCTTCTGACTTGTTTGTGCAACCGGTTCCTGGGTCTCCATGGGCTCGAGGGAGGGGCTCCGTTCACTTCGAAGGCCCTCCTCTGGAACCATTGGCTCAGGTTCATCTGACTGTGCAGCTTCTGGGCGTGTCGGTGGTGGAGTAGGAGGGGGTGTCCTGCTGATTGGCGGTTCAATGTTGGTCTGAAGGGGAGGTGCCACAGCCGGTTGGTCGGCCTGGGGATCATGCGTGGTGACTGACCTGTCTATTGGTGCCGGAATAGCTGCGCGACGGCGCTGATCTCGTACTGGGCGTGGATTGATATCCTCCCATGCCATGTCAGGGTCGACTATTCGCACCTTCTCCCTATTTAGCACTTTTGTTTTACTTGTCTGTTGTTGGCGGATCCACACTACGGGTCCCCGCACTCTAGTGACCTCCCACATAGGGTCCCAACGACTTGTAAGAGTTACTCTTTCTTCTGCTTTCACTACCACTGTGTCACCTACTTTTACATCATCACAATTAGCCCGCCGTGCCAGTCTCCCCCTATTGTACCTCCGACTGTCTGTCGTAGCTTGCCTGGCCACTTTTAGTGCTATAGCCAGATCATCTAGTCTATTTCCAAAATAATTGTCTCTTTTTACAGTTAGCAATCTGGTCAGGGGCAGCCGACCACGACGTCCATAGAGTAGAAAGAAGGGGGTGTAGCCAGTTACCGAGCTCACACTGTTACGGTAGGCGGCCAGACAGTCACCGAGTTTATTTTCCCAATTTGGGGTATAATTATTGACAGTTTTTGCTAACATTTCTTTCAAAGTACGATTAAATCGTTCTACTCGCCCATTGGACTGTGGATGTACAGGGGATGTGCGGTGGTGAATAACTCCTAATTTCTTCAGATAATCCACCCAAGCTTTGGCGCAAAATTCTTGGCCATTGTCAGTGATTAGGAGCTCTGGAACTCCGTGTCGTGGTACAAACTGAGTGGCCCATGCATTCCAGACACTTTCATTTGATTTATTTGGAAGGGGAAATGCTTCAACCCAACCAGTGCAGTGGTCGATAATTGTTAGAACGTATTTATTGCCAGAGAGGGAGGGGACGAATGGTCCAATTAAATCGGCCCCTACTATTTGCATAGGGTATTGTGCGAGAGGCATTTCCCCCATAGGTACATGGTCTGATCGACGTTGGTGCACCTGGCATACAGGGCACAATCTCAATCGCTCCCGGATTGTCTTTCTCATGCTAGGCCACACATATGCTTCTCGCAGACGATCTAGAGTTTTTTCAGTAGCCATATGTCCAACTTCTTTGTGAGCGCGATCAATGACAGTATTCTGATGGGCTGAGGGAAGGACTAATCGGGGGTAGTCAGCTGAGTAGGGAGTAGGTTTTCTCACACTATATAAGGCATTGTTTATCAAGATATAACTGTTTTCCTCATCATCATTATCGGCCCGTTTACGTAATTCAGCAAACTCCTGTTCTTGATCTCTAACTATGATAGTCATATCGAATCCATCCTGAAGGAGGGGCAGTTGCTCCTCAATTCTCTGATCTGGTATGGCTGCAGGGTCCACCCATTGGTCACAATCAAAAGTTGCTATTTCCCTTTGTGGTGGTATCCGAGATAACATATCTGCACGAATATTGTTTTTGCCAGCCCGATATTTAATTTGAGCTCCATATTCAGCTAATAGCACACCCCATCGCTGTATTTTTGTATTTTGCATGTCCTTTGTGAAGAGGGAGGTGAGGGGTTTGTGGTCTGTGAATACAGTGAATTTTGCCCCATATAGGTAGGGTCGTAACTTGTTAATGGCATAGACTACAGCGAAGGCTTCTTTTTCAATAGTGGCCCATTTTCGTTGGGTCGTGGATAGAGAATGAGAAATGTATTGTATCACCCTCTCAACTCCTTTTTCATCTTCTTGGACCAAGATTGCCCCAACAGCATATTCACAAGCATCAGTGTAAAGTTTATAGGGGTGGTTAATTTTGGGTGCAGCCATCACACTAGAAGAGGTTAAAAGTCCTTTTAATTGTTCAAAAGCATTTTGTTGTGTTGTGCCCCATTGGAAGTGGGCATGTTTGCGTTTAAGTGTTTCTAGGGGTTCAGCCACTGCGGCATAATTAGACATACACTGCCGATAAAAACCTGTCATACCTAAAAATGATCTTACCCCTTTGATGTCAGTGGGTGGCGCCAAATTTTGTATGGCTTGTATTTTTTCCGGGTCTGCTGCAATTCCATCCTTATTCACAATATATCCTAATAGCTTCACACTGGGTAGTCCGAAAGAACACTTTGTTGGTTTTAACCGTAGGCTTTTCGTAAACAGTCAAAAACCAGTTGAATATGGGCTAGATGATCATCCATATTTTCACTGTAGATAACAATATCGTCAATGTAGACCATCACACACTTTCCAATCAAGCTAGCCAGTACTTTATCCATTGTACGCTGAAACACACTAGGCACATTGGTAAGGCCAAATGGCATCCTCAGAAACTCATAGTGGCCCATATGACATCGAAAAGCGGTTTTTGCTATTGACTCTTCCTCCATTGGCAGCTGCCAGTACCCGGCCTTTAAATCCAAAGTGCTGAAGATGGTGCTGCCCCCTATCTGGTCGAAAATGTCTTGAATCTGTGGGAGTGGATATTGGTCTCGCACTGTTACACTATTAAGTTTTCTATAGTCCACACAAAATCTCGTTGTCCCATCCTTCTTTGGAACTAGAGTGACAGGGCTAGCGTAGGGAGATGAGCTTGGCCGAATCACCCCCTCAGCCAACATGTCGGCCACTGCTTCTTCCACGAGCTTCCTCTTCACCAGTGGAGTACGGTATGCAGGCAAACTGATGGGTGGCCCAGTGGTTTTAATTGTCATGGGGACTATGGAACAGCATCCATTATGCTCACCTTTAGCTGAGAAAATGTCAGAATTTCTTTGTACTATTTTATTCACTGCTTGGCTTCCTGTTTCTGGCAAAAGTGGCCCGATACTGTCCACATAGAGCCCTCCTATGCGATGAAGAGGCCACACTTTGTTATGCCAGAAAAGTTCATCATCTCGAAAATTTATAATTCCTTGTCCTTTCCGCAGGTTATCTGCACCTAGGATCATTTCGTGGTCCATTTTTCCAACCACAGCAACTTTTACCACTGTTCTGGTATTGTCAATTTTAATCTGAGTGACTCCTTTCACGTCAATGGACTGGCCAGATATGCCACACAATGGCGGTCCTGGCTTCAGGTAAAGGCTGCGGTGGCGTTTATTTGCTAATTCTTGAAATATGTCCAGTCGTAGGAGAGAGCATGTCGCCCCTGTGTCAACCAGCGCAGTCACTTTTACTCCTTGGATCGAAAATGTGACTGCGGGGCGATAAATCAGCTCTCCTACGACCTCCACCCGTTTCCCTGGTTCGTAGGCCTGCGCTGAGGGCACTCACGGCGCATATGGCCAGGAGCAAGGCAATGGAGACAAATAGGTCGTCCATCTGGGGTCCATCTTGGCTCAGTTGTAGCAACGTTCCGAGGACGGCGGTTGGCGAACTGTGGAGCTGCGGCCACTGGTTTAGTCTTAGGATGGGCCATGGGCCGGCTCTGGAGTGCTATTTTCTCAAGTTTTGTTACAATTTGCTCTTGGCTTTTCAGTAATTTCTGGAATATATCAGGATTTACAGCACTTTGGCGAATGGGGAGTGGTGTCTTGGGTGTAATAGTACCAACCTCCATTGGTTCCTCTGTGCGGCTGAGTCGAGCATAAGCATCTTTTCTGGCACTGTAGCCAGAAATCAGCTTTATAGCTTCCTCCAGCGTAGAAGGCGCCCCTTCTTCTACCAATTTTCTGGCCAATTCAGAACTGCGTAATCCTCGGGCATAGGCACGAATCAAGATCCTGTTCTGATCGTCATTCCTGTCTGCTGTGGGATATGCTGCATCAGCCACTTCCCGGAATCGTCGGTTATATCCAGCTTCCGGTTCATATGCGCTTTGGTTGGTTTTTTCCAACTCATCACGCAATGCACTTGCCTCATCAATATGCAGGAATGATGCAGATATATGTTCCTTTACAGCCTCCCATGGAACGTCGTCTCTGGCGGAGGAATGAGTGGTCATATACTCCGAGATGAACCTCTCTAGTTCATGCCTTAAAGGACCAGCAACTGTCCTTGAAGCCAAGCTGATGGTTTGCTTGGACGCCAGCAGTTTCCGTGCTAGTTCAATCTCTTTAATCCAGATTCGAACCGCCGACGGGTTACTGCCGTCACAGACGGTTGTCTGCTTTATCTGACCCTTTAGTCTTTCCGAGTTTGCAGCTTGTATTCTCACTTGTTTCTTCTCAACAATCATTTGTGCTTCCATTTGGGCCAGGCCATCAGTGTATTTGTTAAATTGTGAGGCATCCATGATAAATGAATCTATGAAGTTGTTTTCTAAGTTTAGTAGCCAAAAAATGTATAACACTTATTTAAATTAATTTATAAAGTAGTTATTATCCTCTCACCCACGCTAAAGCCTTAATCCGCCAGCTAGCTCGCCACTGAAAAGTTCTAGGCCCTTTAATATAAAGATCTTGGCCCTTTTACCAATACGTTCTGGGCTTGTCCAGGTCCCCCAACTCGTGGGTAGGCTGCGTTGGGTGAGAGAATAAAACAACACTCTTTTCTGGATCAAAAATGAAAACTGAAATTTTATTGTGGTTTCGTACATTATATAGTATCGGTATATCCGGCCTACTATCGGGCTAGCTGCGCGTAACATAATTCGCCATAATTTACGGCTGGTAAAACATAATGTCATTTAGTGTAATGTCGTAGGGTCGGTAAACATACTCATATATTTCCTTGATTATGCTGTGGATTTATTACACCTGCCACTCAGGCCGGGCTTTGTTACAACGACTCAATAATCTCCATTTTCCTTTTTATAAGTTTGTCATTTCTTTAGATCCACTATGTCGTTCACAGTAAATATACAGTCTGATATAACATCGTATATATATTATATATATTTATACCTTTCTATATAATAGTTACTACTTCCCGTAGGCTAGGTGTTCTTATTAATATGGTTACCAAATATCATATTGTTCTCTCTACTTAACCAGTCCGGAGAGGGTTTGTTTTTGACCCTCGTATATTTCAGATAAATTTTGTTATGTAAGCTTCTTAACAGTCATTGCGTACCCGTGATAAACTTTACCACCTAGAGTTAACACCTAGCGTACGGAAGTGTGGCAAACCGATTACTCAGTCCATTATTAATATAAGCTGCGGCTAATAGTTGTCTGCCTGGGGAGTAATAACACTCACGGCCTGTGCCCAGCTTATCCGCGGTCTGGCCTGTCTTTAAACCAATTAGTCCTTTATATAGATATTTATTAAAACCGTTACAACCAGACTAAACCTATTTGGAGGACGAATATATTTTTCACGCCTGGCACTTATGCCGTCAGTACGGGATACCCCACTAGAAACGGGACATCCAGATATCCTGACACGCAGTATCAGTGCACGGTGCGCGTGTCGCAGAAACCAGCCGAAACAATCAACCCTTCTTTCCCAGGGCTTACCATGCTGTAATTTTCATTTATATTAGATCGGAATATTTTACAACATGAACATCATGCCTCGAGCACTGAGGTGGAAATCGACATAGGCTATATCTGTAAATAAGTACTACTCATTTTTACATATGTTCTAGCTCTTAAGCTTCTTTGTGTGACATTCTTGTCACAATGGCACCGCGTTCCAATCGGATAATATTCACAATTTGTATAGCCACAATTGTTATTGTGTTGTTTAAAAGTGAAAAACAGGCCACAAATATTGTGTCACTCCCAGAGAATAGTTCAAAGAGTAGATCCAGTTCAGGCGCAACAGGTCGAGGACGTGCTAGCTGTTTTCTTGATGACGTCACTGATCAGTTCACGCAGAATTTTGAGGATTATTTCCGCGTGATGGCGCCACCTGATTGTCATCCTGAGAAAAGATTGATTTACGTGACGGAAGGTAACGTGGTAAATGTGAATGTGACAGCTCTAAATGCCAGCAGTCCTACAACATCTAAAATATACTGCTACCACCGTGAAATCAAAAGAAACCCTCAAGATGAGTTTGAATACTTGAAGGGCGATCGTGTTTATTTTACAGAAAAATTCCAAGCACATACTGAATTTGAGCGCATCAGGTGCAGAAGCGGACACGAAATCATTGCTGAAGATTCTCTGGCATTTGTCCATCTGAAAACAGATGTAGAAAAGCGCTGTGAAGAACAGGAAATGAAAAGAAAAAAGAAAGGTATTTCTGATATGCCCAGTGTTGTACTGATGGGTCTAGATAGCATATCAAGAGCAAGTTTTAAACGCAGGATGCCAAAAATCAGACATTACTTGACACACACTTTAGGGGGCATTGAGCTTACTGGATACAATAAAGTGCACGATAACACAGTGGTAAATCTGGTCCCCTTACTCTCTGGTCAATTCCTGCAACAAAATACACAATTTAAGGACCGACAGTCGGACTTTGATCCCTACCAGTTTGATGACAGTCCGTTTATTTGGTATAACTTCGCCGCATCGGGGTATAGAACAATGTATTCTGAAGACGAACAAGACAAGGGCATTTTTCATTATCTAGGTAAAAGAGGTTTCAAGAGTCAACCCACTGACTACTATACACGACCTTATTTCCTGGGATTACAAGACCAGCCCGGCATTTTTACACCAAAGTCACTTTGCCTGGCCAATCGATACGCAATCAATGCACTTACAGATTATCTTGTGTCATACACCAGAACATTTCTTGACAAACCGCATTTTGCTCTCACATACGGCGGCCCGTCTCATAATGAAATCAATACTCCCACTTGGCTTGATGACATAAATTTACGAGCTATAGAAGAATTGGAGAAACAAGGTAGTCTTAACAACACTATATTTGTTATGTTCAGCGATCATGGTATAAGATATGGAGCTTCTCGTTTGAACATTGGAGCGGCCGTTGAAGAAAGACTTCCCTTTATGGTAATAGTAACACCAACATGGTTCCGTGTGAAATATCCGGATCTGCAGCATAGTTTAGAAGAGAATGCCTTCCGCCTGACCACGCCTTTTGACATTCATGCCACCATGATGGACGTGATTAGTATGGCAGAAGGAGGTGAGAGAACTCTGTACACTGATAGAGGACAGAGTCTATTCCATACTGTACCTCTAGATAGAACATGTTCTGATGCCTCAGTTGGTTTACACTGGTGTGCCTGTCACGACTGGACGAAGCTACCCGAAGATTCATCTACAAGTAGAATAGCAGCTCAAGCTGCCGTGGATGCCCTGAACAACATCTTGAAGACGGGTATCTACAGTCCCCCATGTCCACAGCTCAGCCTTGCCAAGATTCACTCTGCTGTAGCGTGGAAAGATGACACCCCAGTGCTCTTTGAACAAGATAATTATGATACGTTACCAGAAAGCGAAGAAAAACTCAAAAGACAGCAAATATGTTCACTTTCTGTGATGGTAACACTCGAAACGACGCCTGGGAATGTAATTTTCGAAATTACCATGTGTAGGACTTCAGAAGGTGTTTTTAAGAACTGGGGATATGTCAGTCGTTTATCCAAATTAAAACACTTTCCCAATTGCATGGGTAGACACGCATATAACCTACTTTGTCAATGTCCATGAGAACTTTTTTACATTATGTTTCATTACATGCTCAATAACTGTTCTATTCCAGGTTCCAACATACAAATTAACATTAAGTAACATAAAATAGCCCCATGTAACTAGAGGTTAATTTCTGAATAATTAACCAATTTATTGTTATATAATTTTCACAGGATGATGTAATATTACGGTTGGTTAGAACATTACACCACAAAAAGTTTTTTTATTTGCATACCGTGGCCTAATCATAATTCCATGTCATTATGATATTCTTGAGCCACTGCATAGTATTTTTGTATATAGATATATAATAAGTGTCTAAAATAAAAAGACTTTCATATCTCCATTGACCTGGCGTTGTGTTCTTGGCTTGATGCTTGTTGAATATTTGGTTTTGAGTGGGAAATAGTGTACATAGAAACGTATTCTTTATTGGAACCAATAAGCAGTAACTACATGTAACTGGTTGCGAATTCCTTATTCGAATTTGGATAAGTAACACCAAAAACAAAACAAATAAAAGAAGCAAATGTTTGCTCACGCTCCACAAAATATGCTGATATACAATACATACAAACATTTTATACAATAGTGTACAAATAATACCTTTTATATTAAACATATGGCTGATTATTGTCGAATATACAATTTTCTCTCCTCTGGAATGCGTGATATATATACAAACTAATACTTCGGATTAGACAATGATCTTCAGTGGCTAATAAATTTTGAAATGTTTCTTCTGTTGGTGGACTGTCAAATGGGTGCAAGTATTTTAATCTGAGGTCGTGATATACAGGGCATTGTAATAGAAAATGAAGTTCATCTTCTTCTTCCTCTATACAAAAAGAACATACAAATGATTCGTCAACTAAAATTCGACATTTATTGGTAAAGATATTACTCATTCCCATTCGAAAACGGGCTAATCATTTTAGATGACTCTTGATGTTCACAACACTGGTGTATATTTCTTTATAACGAAAACATATATATGATTTGTAGGTATCATTTTTGATCGCTAAAATAAATCAACTTTTCTTTTAAAACCTTTATAAATTGATGCTCATTTCCGACTGTTTGTGTTTGCCAAGTTTCCTGAAGATTACAATAAAATAAATTTTTTTTACTTTGATCACCCAACTGTTTTCATTTTCATTCAATAGCATCATATTATTCACTTTGCGAACTACTCTACAAGTAAGCTGCGACTGAGTGACCACAAGCTACAGATAGAAGTTGCTAGACACTCTAATACATCGATCAAGCTAGGATATGTCAGTTTTGCCAACAGGGCACACAAAACGAAGTACATTTTTTTTAATTGGACGCTCAAAATCCCATACTTACGTTTTAAACAACCAAACTGATGATTATGTTACAACCACGTGGTGACGTGGCGATGCTAGTTAC
This sequence comes from Flabesymbios commensalis, assembly GCA_964017125.1. Classification (NCBI taxonomy): domain Eukaryota; kingdom Metazoa; phylum Annelida; class Polychaeta; order Terebellida; family Flabelligeridae; genus Flabesymbios; species Flabesymbios commensalis. The sequence continues at coordinate 24,765,131 of OZ024910.1, forward strand.
AACCCTTGTGATAAGGCTTTTTACCTTTGACTATTAAGCATGTCATGAACTTTTATTCTATTTTATTGTAAAGAACTATTTAATATTTTAAATATCCACACGCACAGGTATTTTTTATGTATTTGATCGTTGATCCTGCATTGGATGAAAATTGATAATAAATGTATTGTATTGTATTGTATTGTATTGTATTGTATTGTATTGTATTGTATTGTATTGTATTGTATTGTATTGTATTGTATTGTATTGTATTGTATTGTATTGTATTGTATTGTATTGTATTGTATTGTATTGTATTGTATTGTATTGTATTGTATTGTATTGTATTGTATTGTATTGTATTGTATTGTATTGTATTATTCTATTATGTATTGTATTGTATTGTATAAAGTAACGTTTACGGTGTGTGGTGAGATTTTATATAATTATAACACTGTCTGATTCCGTGCTTTCAATCTTCAATGCTGCCAATTCAGATTTTCAAATTAATAATAAATGAAATTTAAACATAACATTCATTGTAATTAAAATTGTATTAAAATAAAGTGCTTACAAACTTCTAAGTGAATATGAATTATTACACTGGATTTACTACGAGTCAATAAAGACCAGTGTGTGCTAACATCAATTTTAAAGTTTACTTCTGTTATCGTAAGGTTTAATAGTTGAACAATGTTTTTTTTAATGAAACGCATGAGCAGTTTCGCTCTTTATATATCCCCGCTCCAGGAATTCCGTGATCACCGTTCAGCTCCGTGACCACCCGTACTCACGCCGTAACCAACCGGTATCAACCGTAAGCATCGGGGTGCCAGCGGCGAGACATGCTGGGCCCATCCGCGAACGCCCGGAACCAACCTTGACCAACCGGGATGCTTCCGTAATGCCACACCCTGGTCAACCGTACCCAACCCTAGTGAACCGTGGTAAACCCTAGTGAACCGTGATTTGCCGGGCGGATCCAGGATCACCTTAATCAACATCCGATACCAACGGTTTTAGCACTTAACCTAAAATAATAGTAGCCCACATTTTTGTAATTGTGTGTCACATATTTCACACACGGAGCGCACTTGTCATTTTATAAATATTGATTTTTTAGCGTCTAATCTGAAATAACATCAAGTTCTTGTAATAGTCCGTCACACATTTCAAACACGGAGCATATATTTGTTAACAACGACATCAACCTGTTTAAATATCAAAGCAGTGGGATAAGCTCATCTTCCCTTGGCCAGGCTCCCGCGAGTGCATACAGCAGGAGCCTGGCCGTATGGAGTACTACAATCAGTTATTCTGTCTACGTGGTCATCTTGGGTGTGTGTCTGAGATTCAAACCTCATTGGATGTTTCAGATTTATAAATATGTCATAAGAGGTCGCGAAGAATTGACCTCTTGTTCATCTCTCATACACAGTCACATGTTTCCGTTGCTAGATGTACTATATAAACAAGTTGGGAATCTCTCATTTAGACAGTGACGTGTACCGCCATTCAGAGAGCACGGAACACAATGACATCAACGTGAGATTCCGAGCTTATCTATCTATCTGACGTCTTGCGACGCACGACATTCAAGGTATCTGGCTATTTAAAATAGTTGGACTGTATGCTCGATAAAGCAAGGTATCGTACTGCGTACTCGTGGGTAAAATAACTTGTTGTGGAAGATGGAGAAGCTGTGCTTTCGATACGGAGTTAATCATATCGCAGCAGTTTTTTTAACTGTTTTGTTTCATGACGACTACACTCGTTTGGTTGTAACTTTTATGTATTTTTTGGAATGTATGACGCTGGATTAAATGATCCGATACTGCATAGGCCTAATTATGTCATTTAATACAATTAATACCTTGACTAGGAGTCAATTCGATGAAAGAATAAGTTTTATATTCTACCTACCGTTGGTTATTTATTTCTTGGGTCATTAAGTATCACGAACAGAATCACAGTTTAATTTTCGTGAGATTTATTTATGTTTAATGCACTGATATGTTTATGAATTGATACGAACTTTTAATATTTTATTAGTCAAAGATTTTGCTACTATATTTTATTAGCCAATTATTTTGTTAGGGTGTTGCCAACACTAACTTCGCACCTTCTCCATTGCAAAACCAGATAATGAGCAGGATGTTACGTCACCGTGCCGCCCCCTGTTTAACCCTTAGTGCACAGCATGCGATTTAAAAAACAAACAAACAAAAAAAAATGATTCCGGTTTGGACAGGTGAAATACAATACAATTTATGCATTGGGGAAATATTTTGGTTAAAATATATTTTGGTTAATATTGTTTTGAGTGTAATTACAGTGTAATTTGTAGGCCTACATACTGGACCCTCTACAAACCGGAATCCTGTCTATACCGTAATAATTATTTCTTCCCGAATTAATTACACTCAAAACAATACTAATTAAACCTCTCCAAACCGGAACCTGTATACTCCGAATACCAGACTCATTATTTTCCCCAAATGCAAAAATTGTATTGGATTTCGGTTTGCAGAGGGTCCGGTATGTACAGGTATACACTGTATTATAAAATTAAATAAATTTGACGCTTTTGCGGGATATTGACCAGCTGTTGACGCCAATATCTGTAGCTTTAAAACTTGTTTGTCACGTACAATAGGAATATTGCTCTACGTCGCTTTCTGCACAACCATGGCAATATCGCGACAGAAATGGGACCTACACCAATGCATATATTAAAAAAAATAAGTGAAACAGTTGAACAATATTAATCAGACATGGAGTGGAGTTGAATTATGCACCGTTCACTACAACTAGGCTTTCACTTCCACGACAGCGGACAACAATGCCAGGAATCCGAGAAATGCACCCATGATGTAGACCGCCACTACATGGGAGACAATGTATTTTGATCCATAGCTTCCGACTTCTTCATTGAATATAGCCACTCCTATGATTGTAAACAAAGCTGCAAAGAGATCAAAAACAAACATCAATTAATAGATCATCCAACTAGCGACGCTCCCCTTCGATTTACATGTCGTACGTTAACCTTTTCAGCGCGCCGGCCGACTTTAGACGTCACAATCTAGTATCTGTAGGCATCACGTCAGAATCTGACGTCTAAAATCGATCCACGCATTGAAAGAATGGCCGTAGCCTTATAGCATATGTATTCAAATGAAGCAGAAAGAGCTAACTAAGACATTTATTAGGATTTTAAATTGTCTCCATGGCTTATACAAAATACTTCGGCGTTGTTATTAACCTTCCCAGCTAACTGTATACATTAACCAGATGTTGCTGCTATGTTGGGCTAGCGTCGCAGACGATGGACCAGCTTTACAGTAACTTTGGGTTAAAGGTGATCTATCACCCCTTATATAGTATGAATAATTTTGTGACAGATAAATCAAAGTTGCCACAAGATGGGGCACAAGTGCTTCCTTATATGGGGTGATTGGCTATCATGTGACCCTCTGAGGGGGTCACACGATAGTCGATCACCCCCATATATGGGGTGATTGGCTATCATGTGACCCTCTGAGAGGGTCACATGATAGCCAATCAACCCATATAAGGTCATAATTATTCATACCATATAAGGGGTGATAGATCACCTTTAAGATCCTCAAAATATCACAAATATTTTGAGAGGTGTTTTATTGCTTTGATGTTCTCACACGAACAAGTCGTCCAACTAATGCCGCAAACCATTCATCAAAATTATTGGCTGTGGTGTAATTATGGGACTACATGAAAACAACTCGTTCCACTCATTGTATCTCACATAATATTATAACAAGTAGTCCTCAGCAAACACTTGGTGTTTCTTTAATGTTGATCCGACGTCTTTGACGCCGGCCCAACACTTAGCCAGCATTGGGTCAATGTCTCGTGTTTGTTGGGTCAATAATTATTACTTTACGAAGCGGAAGATAATTTTTTTTTAATTGACGTTGTCCTCACCTCCAAGACTTCCAAACATCCCGGCAAACATCACTAGAACCTTCTGGGTGGATCCGGTCAAATATGTGAGGTAGCTTATCACTACTCCCAGCACGTAGAAGATAAAAGCCAATATGAGCAGGGCTTCAACTGCCACCTGTTTACCTGGCTTATCATTGTCACGGTTTCGCAGACCCAAATAGGCACCATTTTCGCTCAACATGCATACCCCATGAAGAAGTAAAGCCAAGCTGAGAAAAAAGCTAACTATTTGTTGCTCCTCCATTCTGTATCTGTAAAAAAATACGTACATGCAAAGTTAAACCCATTTTTTAAGCGTAATCATCATCATCATCATCATCATCATCATCATCATCATCATCATCATCATCATCATCATCATCATCATCATCATCATCATCATCATCATCATCATCATCATCATCATCATCATCATTATCATCATCATCATCATCGTCATCGTCATCGTCGTCATCGTCATCATCGTCATCATCGTCATCATCATCATCATTATTATATCATTATCATTATCATTATCATTATCATTATCATTATTATTATTATCATTATCATTATCATTATCA
>OZ024910.1:24769859-24862359 GCA_964017125.1 Flabesymbios commensalis
AATCTTATTATTATTATTATTATTATTATTATTATTATTATTATTATTATTATTATTATTATTATTAATATTATTATTATTATTATTATTATTATTATTATTATTATTATTATTATTATTATTATTATTAATATTATTATTATTATTATTATTATTATTATTATTATTATTATTATTATTATTATTATTATTATTATTATTATTATTATTATTATTATTATTATTATTATTACGCACATTAAGCCAACATTTGGTGGGGGCAGTTCAGTGACTAGTCTTAAATCAGTGCGTCACACATGGTCAAATTAAGGTAAAGGTGCAGATATCAAGTTTGTCATCCGACTCACAACATTATTTACATTACATTTTAAGGTCACTGGACCTGTACAAACGTATGTCATTTTAACTATCCGGAGTGCATACAGTCCTGCAGCCATTTCAGCGCATTGGACTTATCGTACACATTTCCATCTCTGTCGTACCAGATATTCATTTTCACCTGAGTCAAGAGAAGCATTGAGGGTGGAGTGCCTTGCACAAGAACACAACATCGAAACAATGTCCCAAGATGATATTTCTCTGAAAATCCTGCACTAATCAGGGTTCGAAACTGTACGGCAGGCAGCGAAATCGGCTAAACGCCACGCTCTAACCATGTCGCTCTTTATATTACTCAAAAGTATGAAAATAAAACGCGTAACAGGGAATATCTAAGATTTAAAATCAGGGGATGCAATAGGAATTCAATTAACCTCCCGCGACAGAATATAAATTTATGTGTGAAACAATAATTTCTGAAATTTAAGGTAAAATTATTGGCTTAATGTTGGACCTATGTCGTAGACGGTGAGCGACGTTGGCCCAACATTGTACCAGCAGTGTATGAACGTCTCGTGTTTGCTGGCACACTAATCAGCCCAGCATTGTAAAGATATTGGGTGAACATATCATGCATTCTGGTGACATGTCTACTCATGAAACAACTGACACAACCCAATGGTGTTGTAATGTTGGCCATCGTCTGTGACATTGGCCCACCATTACAACACTAATAATGTAATATTGGCCCACCGCCTGTGAAACCAGCCCAGCGTTACAACATCATTGATCTAATGTTGGCACCGTCTGCGTCGCTGGCCCAACATTTTTACACCATTGTCTGTATGTATCTTGTTTACTGGGCGGGGGCCCTTTGGTAGTGGTTAGCACCGCTAGTCCAGAGGCTTAGCAAAAAATCGCGCACTTTGTGATACAAGTATGAAATTTGGCACACTGATAGTATAACCACCAATGACTTATTTCAGGGTGAGACCCCAACCAGATTCTACCTGTGGCGGCGGTAGCGGCCATTTTTTCAAAATGGCCGCCGTATCAATTATCCCAGTGTCATATATAGCTTACTATTAGAAATAGAAACATGATTTTGGTGTCTATATCTATGTTTGCAGGCCCATGGATTTCAGATATTGTATCACTTTCAACTTAGCATGTTTTGGTCCTTCTTTTTTCTACAAAATAACTATTTTAGGCCTAAAATAGGTATTTCTATAAGTATCAAGGTTTTAAAATCAACGTCTCTTAGTTCATCCATGTAGGATTGGCATTTTGTGATACAAGTACGCTATTTGGCACATGCCTAGTATAAGCATCAATGACTTATTTTAAAGTAGGACCCCAAACAGATCTAACCTGTGGCGGCGGTAGCTGTCATTTTTTAAAATGGCCGCCTCACCAATTTTCGGGATGTCGTATATCGGTTACTATTAAAGATAGAAACATGATTTTTGTGTCTATACCTATGTTTGCCGCTTCATGGATTTCAAATATTGTATCACTTTCAACTTAGCATGTTTTGGTCATTTATTTTTCTACAAAATCACTATTTTAGGCTTAAAATAGGTATTTTTATAAGTATACATGTTTATAAATCAACGTATCTTAGTTCATCTATTTAAAATTGGCAGTTTGCGATACAAGTACGCTATTTGGTACATGCCTAGTATAAGCACCAATGACTTATTTTAAAGTAGGACCCCAAACAGATTCTTTCTGTAGCGGCAGGAGCGGCCATTTTTTTCAAAATGGCCGCCTTACCAATTTTTGAAGTGTCGTATATCGCTGACTATGGGAGATATAAACTTGATTCTGGTGTCCATACCTATGTTTTCAGGCGCAATGATTTCAAATATGGTATCAGTTTTAATGTATCAGGCTTTGGTCATTAAGTTTTCAATATAATCACTGTTTTAGACTGAATATTCATATAGTATAAATGGATAACAATCAACGCCTTCTAGTTCATCCACGTTAAATGAAAAAAAATGATTTGGGACAATATGTAACCTGATTTAGCAATACTATTGGCAGAGTAATCTATTGTAATTAAGAATGGTTATAGTGGACAGGCAAGTCATTAGAACAAGATTATTTAGAGATAACAAAATGACAAAGATGACAATTAGCTGCACTTACTTCTTGCATATGTGACATAAATATAATAAACAATACAATATAATAAACAATACAATACATGTGACATATGATATGTCACATGTATTGTATTGTTTATTATATTTAAATAGCTCAGTTATGACTTACAAATAAGAACAAAACACTTAACTCGAATATTTTGTTTACATATTTAGTTGATGTAAGTGATACATAACATTCAGCATTAAGAATTATACATCAATCACATCCACGACATTTGCATAGTGTTGTGTAAGCTAAAGCCGATTTTTGCACAATCCTCTTCATTCTTTGGTGTATCCTCCTTTTTTATTGCACGGCATGCTTTATCAGCCGTTGGCAGAGTCATCCATTGTATTTGTCACTGTGTACTTTCAGAGTCCCAACTCCAGCCAAAGTCTTTAATGGTAGATTGTAGCTTTATATGATCTGCAATGTATCCTACCTTCAACAAATGATGTGCTAGGGCATATCTTATTGGTGTTATATTTTCTATTTATCTGCCTTTCTGAGTGAACAACATCTGTTTTTCATAATTGACACTGCTTTCACAGCTCGTAAATAATTTTCATAAGTCTCTCAATAGTGGGAAGAACATTCATTACATCATCTATAGAAGGTTTATCAGCCAGGATGCACAAAGCAGCTGTAGAATCTTCAAAATTTGATGGCGCCATGTCCATTATAAAGGCTGTTGCATCAATGTATCGGAATGTATTTCCTGTTGCAAAGGCTAGCCACAAACGCTCACAATCAAATTTTAGAGCCTTAGTTGTGCTAATTATCACAACATTTGTATCCAGAGTTCTCAGTAGAATTTGTTCAGACCATGTTGAACTGCATGTGAGGCATGTACAAACATCCGTGTGTCTGCCTCCTCGTGTGTACAGCCGATTAACTCTTCAATATCACATGGTGTGGATGACAGCACATTCTCACCATGTGTGATAATAACCAAATCTGGGAACACTCCATGTACAACTTATTAGCTGATAGATAGAAGAGTTCGGAATTGTTATAATACATACGCAAAAACTCCTGCCAATTACCTGGAACTTTATTCTTTCCATCGACGCGCCTCCGTGTACCTTTACCCCTTTTTTGTCAAGTGCCAGCTTTTAGACTTGCCCTTCTGTAAGTTTCAAATACTATATCAACTTGAACCACCTCACCACTGAACTGACTACGGTTATATACCATGATCGTTGAGATGTAGTCGTTAAAAGAATCATATGTTCCCGGCTTGATCATGTTGATAATGGCAGAACCGTCAAGTATAATCATCTGGACATCTGGTCGGTTGACTGAACCCTGTACGATTTGGTCCTCAATACATAAAAGTATATATTTTTTGTCCCTTATCTCATAGAGCCATACTGTAATTGAGAGTGAGTATGGGCATGGCTGGTTCTCGTGTGAGAAGAACTCTGTCATGCTAAGCTGCCGCACTTGAGAAACAATATATAGTGTAGACATTAATGTACGGTCCAGTTTGATCTCGCGATTTTTTTTTATGCTGACGCGAACAAACGAGTCGAATATTTGCTATCGTAACTGTGTCACCAAGAGCTTATGCAGTCGACCAGGCGGTATTTTAAAGAAAGTGTCACACAAGTTTTTCGATCTTCTGGATTGTGTCCACCACAGTAGAGACAGCAATATTGCATAGAGCCAGTAGATCTCCACTAGTATCCATGAACGGATTCCCCAGATATGTGACATAGTTCTTGTCAGAAAATTTACATGTTGTAGGAAGGTTGATTGCTTAACTAAAATGAGAAAAAAATATATAGATAAATACTTATTGAACATACTTGCAATTATTCACATGGTCCAACTGAATTTGTTGTAATTGTCATCATTTATAAATCATAACTGGGTGATCTTCGTGATGATATGTCTCTGCATCTTTGTTTGTTTTGTCTAATCCATCAAGAAATTCTGTAACAGCACGATCCATCTCTGGTCCAGCAACCGTCCATCTCAGTAGGGCTGCTGGTTTGTCAGACCGACAGCTCCACCCTCCGCCTGGACACAAGCATTGTTTTTCTCCTGACTCTCGTCTAGGGACATATTGGAAAAGGGTGGATTGGATGTTTTCACAGTAAACATGGCACAGTGTCACAGTAACATGTCCCGTAGATGTACTGCCACTGCTCTGGCATAATGGTGGTGGTCAAGGGCACGAAACAACCACTCCACAGCTAAATATGTCTACACATACAATGGAAAATTTCCCTTGTGGATGGCTCTGTTCCATGTGAGGAGTGTTAGCACAATTTTTAAAATCGGTTCCCAAAATTTGCACTGTACACTACTTGCACTTCGCTCCTTTTGCCAATTTGCTCTAGATATTTCAGTGTCATCTTTGGTATAGGCATCTTGTAGCGTATATAGGACGCAAGCTGTCACCTGGTGAGCCCTAGTTGTCTTTTTGACATGTGAAGCTTTGAGAAAACTTTCTGCTTTAGCAGGTGTGGTGATGTTGGCATGTGTTATAGCATATGTTCATCCGCTCCTATTAAATAGATCACCAATACATTTCAGTAAAGTCATCTTAATGTGAAGGCCGCCCAGCATCACCACATCAGAATCTCCCCCATGTGTCTCTGACCAAGAACACCGAATGTCATTGGCAATCTTAAAAAGTGGGTGGTCACATGCTATAACAGGTGTATGCCCATGGTTGACAATATTGACATCATTCCTTAAGTCTATTGAATGTTTTATCATGGCTAAAGATTTTGAGTCATTTGGGAATAATGGCAGCAGAACACTAATTGACGTTTTCCTAGTATCACCAATGCCATTGCTATGATATACCAGCATCACCACATCAGAATCTCCCCCATGTGTCTCTGACCAAAATCTAGTAAATCAACAACATGCTCTTTGGACCCCCTACCAACTAAAATTATAAAGAAAACATCATCAGCACATATTCCAGCACTCACGAGGCTCATCAATACATCATTTAAAAGTGGCATCGTACCTGTGCCGCTGAAGAAAGCTCTGGTCACTCCGATTCTGAAAACGCATGGTCTGGACGTTAACATCCTTGCCAACTACTGGCCTGTATCCAACCTCCCATTTACGGCAAAGGTTATGGAGAAGATAGCTGTGCAAAGAATATCGGAGCACTTGACATTGAATGGACTCCATGAAGAACTGCAATCAGCATACAAATCATTGCACAGTACAGAAACAGCGTTGATGCGTGTTCAGCACGATATTGCAAATGCAATGGATACCAACCAGGCAGCACTATTAGTTTTACTAGATATGTCCGCTGCATTTGACACCATCGATGCAAACATTCTCATAGACACACTACACAATCGTCTAGGAGTAAAGGGCACCCCATTAAAGTGGTTCCGCTCCTACCTAAGTGACAGATGTTTCGCTGTGAAAGTAGGAAACAGTCAATCAGCCGATCACAAACTGAAGTACGGTGTTCCACAGGGGTCTGTACTTGGGCCTTTTCTATTCACGGTCTATTCTGTGGCTACAGAGGCGATTCTGAAGAAACATGGCATCAAATACCATAAGTATGCTGACGATATACAAATCTACCTTTTCTACAGATCACATGTACCGGGTGATCTAGTATGTGCTATCTACCGACTACAAGCATGCTTTAGAGAACTAAAACAACTTCTCACTACTCTCAAGCTGAAATTAAATGACTGTAAGACAGAATTCCTTGTACTCATGAGTCCCCATCAGCTCAAAAAGTATGGCTTACCCGACCTTCAGCTTGATACAGTACTCATTAAGCCTGCTGTTTCAGTTCGAAATCTTGGAGCTCGTTTCGATCAAATGCTCACAATGGTTAGCTTCATCAACCACAAGATCAAAGTTGCATCATACCACCTGCGACGAATAGGATAAATTCGCAAGTACATCACAGCTGGTATTTGCCACAAATTAGTTGTTGCACTCGTAACATCTAATATTGACTACTGTAACGGACTCTTAGGTGGTCTGGCTGCAAAAGATGTGGACCGTCTTCAGCGGCTCCAGAACCGTGCAGCAAGGCTCGTAACACGCTCGAAGGCTGCAATGCATATACCACCTATCCGCAAAGACTTACACTGGCTGCCCATTCAAGAGAGAATAAATGATAAGATCATTGTGACAGTATACAAATGTATCCATAGACTAGCTCCAAACTATCTATCATCTATCCTGACTACCAGAACACGAGACAATCGACTTCGTCAAAAACAGGTGTGCCATGAACTTAACACTCATTCCTGTGCCAAAGTTGTTGGTAAACAGGCGTTTGGTACACGTGCCCCAGAACTTTGGAACAAATTGCCACTGAACATCAGGACAATTCCCACACTGCAATCTTTTAAACAGACATTGAAAACACACCTATTCCAATCTGCTTATAGATTACTCTGATTGTCCCAAGTTTTTAGCCTTGTTTTTAATAAGATACTGAAACTTTTAGCACACATGACTTTTTATCCTGTAAGCGCTGTGATCGGCTATGCAGCTGGATACAAGCGTCTAAAGAAACACAATAATAATAATAATAATAATAACATACTGCCCATGATACATGATCCACCTCGTGTTCATCTTTTTTGTTAAATTGTCGATTAATAACATCTCATACATGTTGACACCATATATTTTATTTTAAAAGTTCAAGTAAACTCCGGCTTAGTGAGGTTTGTTAGTTTGGAACGTGTGGATTCTTGCTTGCCACCACCACTGGCCCTGATGTATAAAAGCTTGGTAGTTTGGAAATTTGGCCGTTGGACGTCGAAAATGGATAACGTTCTTGCTCAATGCCCATATTTTCCTTATCTGGATGTTGAAACATTGCTATTCCAATCCCATGGAAAGAAGTTTTAGTGGTATTGAGCTGGAATCATGGTCTATGTTATCAACTGCAGATGTTGTAAAAATTGCGAATACATTTTGTGTCAAATTTAGACATAATTGGAATATCTCCAAATTAAATTATTATTAAGGCCTATATAGATCGATTATTAAAATAATGATGTCAAAATTTATATTAATATACTGAAATAGTAGACCTATAACATAGGCCTACACCTGCATAGCACCTTGTGAAATCCACTATCACGGCATGAATACTATCTGTTAAATACGATAAAAAGATATATTTTGATCGTGAGCCCATTTCGAAAATGTGATTGCCTCAAAGTCATTTGAAGCTAAAAATCATATATGCTAATAACGTTTATACATCAAATGAACAAAATCACAAATTACCTGACATACAATGTAGGTTTAGGATTATGTCTGGTTTGGCTGGTGTATGAAATCATTTGATGCAACTATAAATAGTGGAATTGAACTGCGACGCTAAGATGGCTATGGATTTCTATATAAAAATGGCAACCAAACTGCAAAAGAAAAGGTCTGACTCAAGAAATGTTAAAAACAATGCAATATTTGAAATCCTTGTACCTTAAAACATAGGGTTAGACACCAAAATTAAGTTCCTATCCCGATTATTAAACAATATATGATACTTTTAAAATTATATGGCGGCCATTTTGAAAAATGGCTGTCACGGACGACACAGGTGAAACTTGGTTGGGGTCCCACCCTGAAATAAACTACCATATACTATTCTAGCTCTGTACCAAATTTCGTGCTTGTATCACAAAATGCACGATTCACCAATAAATGGGGCTTAAGCCTCCGGACTACGCTGCCTTTCATGCTGTTCGAGGTTCGGTTCCCGGTCTCGGCGGTTTGAAAGAAACAAAAATGTTTCTTCCCCATCCACTCGTAAAGCAAAGTATTGTGGGGAGGGTCCATAACCGAGAGGTAGCATGCTCGACCTCAGACCGCCAGGGCTCAAATCCTGTGTCTGGAGGGCAGTGTCATCTCAATCATCTCACCATCCTCAGGGGGTTCTCCTGGCCCAGCTTAGGCTATATGGGCACAAATGTGGCCTAAAGCCCGATTCATTTCATTTGTTTGCTGACTATGGCCGGGAGTGACCAGAAAACTTTGAGAAAAACGCTGCATCAGGGACCTCAATGGAAACAGAGTATTTCTGTGTTTTCCCGTCATAATAATCATTCTGTAAATATTTCCTCACCATGTAGATCTATTTATTATCCCGAATGAATCTACCTGTCTATCTATATCACCATCATCTCATTACTGTTCGTAATCGCTTCTCACACTTCAAATGAAAGAAACACTATTTCTACTTAGTAAAAAATACCATTGGCGCTATATGACTGCACTAAATGTCAAATATTATTTATGTTGTGGAGAAGTAATTTGGTAGACAATCTTTAAAAGTTTCTCAGATATTGAAAATGTTGATTCGCTTTAAATACTCACTTCCAGCTGTTATTCTTAAGGCAGTTGTGTAGTTGTAGCTTCTCAATGGCTGTCTGGGCTGAGTAAAAGTGATTACCAGTATTATTATGAGATGTATTGTATCACGCTTGTGTAATAGAGCATAACAGAAGCCATTTGCACGGCTCTGTGAGCCGTCTGGTGTGTTGTCATGGTTGTGTTCTGTACTAAGAATATCTACTCTCCGCTTCTATTCCAGCAAACAAGACACTTTGATCCAATGTTGGTTTAACGCTGGGCCAGCGTCGCAGACGGTGGAACAAGAACGGGTGAAATGTGATCCCAGGGCCTGACTTTACTATAATCCCAGTAAACACAAAACATTTGCATAACATTTATACAACGTCGGCCCAACGTCTTCGACGTTGGTCCAACATTGTATAAATGTTATACAAATGTTTTGTGTTTACTGGGATGTGTTTAGGGTCATATGATTCAACTTACCATACTCAGGACGTATCCAGGCCCAGTTTTGTCTGCATTATGTGCAGAAGTGGCCTAAAGCTCGATTCATTCATTCATCTATTCACTCATGTATTCGCTCATTTATTCATCGTCATACTTTCATTCGTTCGTTCGTTCATTCATTCATTCATTCATTCATTCATTCATTCATTCATTCATTCATTCATTCATTCATTCATTCATTCATTCATTCATTCATTCATTCATTCATTCATTCATTCATTCATAAATTCAATCATTCATTCATTCATTCATTCATTCATTCATTCATTCATTCATTCATTCATTCATTCATTCATTCATTCATTCATTCATTTGTTAATGTTGTCAAGACATGTATTTTAAACATTGTCAAATTGTGCTCATGTTAGACGTCAACTAAATATTATGAGACTGTATATAGTTATTTTGTGTTCTGGGATCCAAGTACATGAATCTGGTACTCTAATTTAAAAAAAATAAAATAATTATAATCAAAATATATTGCACAATATTATTAATATATACATTAATTCAGATTCACCTTATAGAACGTCAAGCAACTCTAATTGTATTGTTTAACAGTAGGCCTACGTTTTAAATATTGTCGTTAAAATTTCCACTTTTGTGTTAGTAATGATTATTTAGGCCTCCAGGTGGCGACCCTTTTCAGACTGTCGAGATGCTTGTTTAGTTTTTTTTCGTTGCCTTACGTGGTCCTTAGATTAAGGATAGCTCATATATACGGATATATAAACATATATGTAAATGAACATCTTCTTGTTATAAACAAACTGTTTGTCACTTTTATCGAAATGAAATAACTGTTTCGTACAGGTTTTTTAAATGTACCAATATTTGTTCACATTTCTCACTTACGTTGTTAGACTATATGCTTTTGACTAGGCAACTTCGTCAAAGTGATATCATGTTTTTGTTGACTAGTCAATTTATAAAATTCCTAGTCCTTGTGGACAACTGCAATTGTACAAACTATCCACTGCAGACTAAGGACCCGTATCTTATTTATTAGGCCTTATGTGGATTTAAGAGTCATAAATATTGCCGCTATTTGTATTATTTTACACATACCTGTACATAAAAGAAATACTTATATACCTCATATGATTTAAGTCAGTCGTGCACGTCACGTTTTTCGTGTTTTTGTGTTTTATGTTTTTGTTCACATTATTACTTTGTATATTTCTATCTTTGATATTTTTCTTATCAATTAAAGGAGTCTCTAATGCCAGTATGTCTTAGTTATTTATCATTGTTGTTATGTTTGGGGTACCATGTGACCCGCCATGCGAAAGGTACCTCCCCGCGGTTTTTATAAAATTGTGTTCATAAAAATGACGTCATTTAAAATTTAAATTTAATTATTACACAACTAATTTTAAAATATTTAAAGTCTCATTAAACAAAAAGTTATGAATATTTTTCAAAAATTCTTTCAGTTATCGAAACTGAAAGGACACATCAACTATGAAAATCAATTTTGAAAATTTTGACTTAATGGCCTTTTTCGCGTGGCGGGACATTACTATCTCTGAAACATTATACAATATTAACAATACTTAGAAAATGTTATACATACACATTTTTGTATAGAAATTTAGAGAATATCATGTACTTATAAAACATTTTCAAATGAAATGGAATATATAGACATGTTTTACATTTGCTGGGCATTCGTCCATTAAGTTGACTATATATTACACCAACCACGAGACGCTGACCCAGTGTTGACCAAATGTTGGGCCAGCGTCGCAGACGGTGGCCCAACATTAACACTGGGTCAGCGTTTCGTATTTGCTGTGATAGAAGTAGGTTCATCACATGTGTTGACTTGTTTATGTCCAGTGTAGGGTAGACCGGGGTAAGATGCCGCACGGGAGAAGATGACTCTCAGCTATAACCCCACCTGGTGAAGTAATCATAACTACTTAATACGATTTTTCGACACAGGTTATTACGACACAATTTGTTTAGAATGAAATTAAAACATTTTAATCCCAATTGAAAGGTGCGTGAGAGGGTGATGTTGCAGAAACAAATTTTCAGTATATATTATTATATTTTTCAAGTAATAATTGTTGACTTATTGCTAAAGCTGTGACAAATTCACAACATACACCATACAGAATACAGTGATATTAATTGGGAGTATTAGTCCATGGTATAACAGCAATGATACGCTCTCGAAGTCCATGAGGCTTTCTAGGATGTAATTTATATCGTCAATCGTAATTAATAATGCGTCATTTTACCCCCACACAGGATGGGGAAGATGACTCACACTTGAATATATTTTTTTTTTTAATCTAAGTTGCAGGAGGATAACTGATATAATTGTACGCAGATTGTATAATTAGTAGCATTAGTAAATTACTTAGAAAAAAAACAAAAGGTTTAACATCCATTTAATAAAAATTGTATAGTTATATTTTTTTGTGATACCGGATGATTTTAAACACTAGTGCTGGGGGGGGGGCGGGTTAACAGATTTGCCCTTTGGATCTGGCACCAATAAATTAATCAGAATTATCACACCGTCCCATTTGCAAAAATATGAGCATGATTGCACATCAACATTTTAACTCGTGATGTTTAGCTACCCCCCCCCCCTCCCCAGCAGACATAAGACGTTGAATCAATGTTGGTTCAACGTAGTAGACGATGGACCAACGTTAAACCAACATTGATTCAAGGTCTTATGTCTGCTGGGTTATTACTTATTGCTGTATTATATAATGACTTTGCAATACAAAGGCCTGAATGAAAATAAGTCCAATTCAATGATTTCGTTTGTATTTTTTTGCATTTCCAATATGTACTCACACGTAATCTATACTGACCTTGAATGGTCCATTTACGCTTGAAAGTACATGTTGCTGCAATTTCAACAGATATGAGATCTAGGCATATTTTTTGTAATAAGATAATATAAACGCAAATATTATGGCAATATAAAATAATAACGATATTTTCAATACAAGAAACTTGCTGGAACATCCAAATTGCATTGCAAATGCGTTTAATATAAAATTGGTTAATTCAGGGCCTAATTTATAGCAGCTGATCATCTTACCCCTGACATAACTTCATCTCACCCCAAATTGGCGGGGTAAGATGGCGCGGGATATTGATAATATTACATTGCCATAACTTGTTCCAAAAGGTGTTTACCCAAAAAATAATTTTGCTAAAAGATGTAGGACAGCTAGAAGTTTTTCTAAGTGATATAAGTTCTGCTAGATAGCTTGCACATTTTTAAGAATATAAGAGTATTTGCTTACATGCGCCGTTCCCCCCAGGTCTACCCTACAGTGGAGTCTTCTTCACTTCAGCAACTTCTTCACCCCGTCACGCAGATCTCTATAAATTATACAAACCTGACCTTTTAGGCTCCATTGTCACTATTACGGGCCACATGACATATTTTAATAAAATTCACTGTATAGAAAACGGTATAATCCGCCACAATAAGGAGGTTATGTACTTTAATTTGAAATATCATGCTTGTATACTTTATTAAGTCGGAACTTTCACTTTGAGTTGAGAATTGCGTCAACAACAAGGGAAATAAGAGAAATACGGGGTTCTAGGAGTTAAACGATTGATTTAGAAGTAGCGCGCGCTGTATCTAATAGCAATGTCTATCAAATTTATGGAAGAATTTGCCTCTCATACTTCTATCTGCTATAAGTATATTTATTGCGATAGATATATGAAATCGTGATACTCAAATTAAGTGAGTGATTTTCGCCAGCTAGTTGAAAGCTCATGGCTAATGGTACCTTATGTGACCGAAGCTTTGGACAGTAAATAATTATGTGATCATTATGGACACTATGTCATCTAGACAGGCTGATGCTCTAATGTTTTGTCAGCGTCGTAGGTAGACGACGGCCGAACATCAGCTGTTGAAAGTCTCGTGTTTGCAGGATTTAACGCAAAACCTGCCACTTAAGGATGTGAGAGACATCTAGTGAATACAGAAAAAATAGTACGACAGATTTATTCAAAAATACAATAATTTATGTCTACAAAAATGAATCGGGCTTTAGGCCACCTTTGTGCACATATAGGCTAAACTGGGCCAGGAGAACCTCCTGAGGATGGTGAGATGATTGAGATGACACTGTCCTCCAGACACAGGATTCGAAATTCGAGCCCTGGCGGTCTGAGGCCGAGCACGCTACCTCTCGGTCACGGAGGCTCCCCACATTACTGACTTTCACACGTGGATGGGGAAGAAACATTTTTTTGTTTCTTTCAACCGCCGAGATCGGGAACCGAACCCCGAATTCTGGCGTGAAAGGCAGCGGTGCTAACCACTACCCTAGGGCCCCCGCCCATGTCTACAATTGTGGAAGATAATACCAATTATAGATAACGTCTTATTTTAATACACATTATCCATATCACCTTTTCGGATGGAGGCCTCAATAACACAGAACAGCCACGTACATAGATCTTACATATTAGGCCTACTACCACTTGTGTAATTACACGTTTATTTCTATGTTGAAACACAAGAAAAATTGGTTGTTGGATTGTTATACCATACATTGTAAATTATTTTTCTGTGTATGCCTAACTGTAATATAAAGTTGCGATATGGATTATTAGGCTCACATGTTTATCTACAAAAAGCTGAAAGTTCCCCTCAGTCATCTCACGTTCACTCTTTATCATGATGTAGGCCTAGTATACTAGCCCTCACCATACTCGACCGGGCGGATACCTTCCGTATTGTGGGGTCCTTTGTGACTGAGAAGTAGCGCGCTCGGCCTCAGTGCTCAGTGACGAAATGACGGCGCTATTATCACGCCGTAGTATATCAGGTAATCCACCCCTGTCGTTGTTATTTGGAATAGAATAGAAGTTTATGACCGATCAGGAATATCATTGGAGATAAGAGACGTTGACCCAATGCTGGTTTAATGCCGGCCCATACGCGCTGGGCCAACATTAACCCAGCATCGGTTCAACGTATCTTGTTTGCTGGGATATAAGCTATCACTTTTGCCACGCTCAGCCCTGACCTGTGACGATCATGTGTCAGAACTAAACAAGAGAGAATAGCTTTTTCAACACAACAATCATATGCGACGTAATTTTCTGTGATAAAATGCAATTTGAATGTTTTTCGTGGCCTACAAATTGTTTTATTTTCAATTTTTGGGGCACACTTTCGGCCTTCCGATGGACATGTGGATCGGAAATGGCGTATGTACCGTGAGGTGGGATTCTGATGTTAGTGAAACAGCCACATCAGGGCGCATTATGTTACTGGTGATAGTCAGCTATGTCACTGGTTTGGAGGTGCTGAAATATTTATTATTGTGTAAACAAGGAAGACCAATTTGAAATCATCTTCGCTTCGGACACAGAGTCTGCCTTTAAATTACCGGATGGCGTACCGTAACTGATACTTCCCAGCAATCTGTTGGCCTAAAACAAGGGCGTCCACTATAAGTCCACTTTTATTCAATATTTACATCAATGACCTGGAAGAGTTTCTAAAAAAGGATTGTCATGGGATGATTTTAATTGGAAACAAAGAAATCTCAAGTCTGCTCTTTGCAGAAGATGTGGTATTGATGGCTAACAATGCAGAAGATTTTTAGCATCTGATCAATGGCATCCACATGTCAGCATTTTTTATATATTTTTTTATTATATTTTAACATTTGCAAATCTTGATGTTTAAACACACATTTCATTCCGAATAACTGCGATTTAATCAGCTGATAAAATAGATTGAAAACGACTATAGTCGCGCTTTAATGGTTAAGACACACCAATTTGATATTTAGCTCAACACAGTTTTTATCTTTTGGAAACGGGCGGGGGCCCTTGGAGTAGTGATTAGCACCGCTGTCTATCACGCTAGAGCTCGGGGTTCGTTTCCCGATCTGGGCGGTATGAAAGGACCAAATATTGTTTCCTCCCCATCTACTCGTAAAACTCAGAATTGTGGTGAGCCTCTGTGACCGAGAGGAATCCTGTGTCTGGAGGACAGTGTCATCTCACCATCCTCAAGAGATTCTCCTGCCCCAATTTAGCCTGTATGTGCACCGATTCATTTCATTTTTATCTTTTTGAGACATAGACCCGCCACTCAAGTTGAATTAATTCATCGGCTGATTGAGTACATGGGCGCTAACATTGAATATTTTACAAATTTCTTTGTAATTTTATTTGGTTTGAAACTTGCTCAACCCTTTAACCGCCGGTGCCGAATATATTCGGGTTTTCACTTAATTAATACCACATTCAGTACCGTCTTCTAAACATGCTAAAGCCATGATGTGACATCAATCACCACGATTTGAAAAGAGTTGATCTTCATTTTGTCAAATCTGCATAATTTTCACTCACTTGAAGTTGTGGATCGCGTCAGCGAGACGCAACTTCAAGTGGGTAAAAATCCCAAGTGAATTATTGCATGGCGGTTAAAGGGTTAAAACGTACATACGGTCCCAGCAGCAGAAGGGTTAACATAAAACAAGAGATCAAAGGGTTTTTCAATTTGAAATCATCTCAGTTAGCTCTTTCCCCTTTACTTGAATACCTAATATTCAAATTTACTCTTTCGAGGCGGGGATCGAATCTAGACGTCAGATTCTGACGTCTATTAGATTCTGACATGTCGGATTTTGACGTCTAAGGTCCATCCCCGCACCGGAAGGGTGAATATATTTTGATCTAAAAAAATTACTAAACAAATGCGAGTAGTTTTCACCCACTAGGGGTTGTGGGTCGCGGTAGCGAGACACAACCACTAGTGGGTGAGAATTTAAATTATTTACCTGGGCGCTTTAAGGGTTAAAATACGTTATGAATTTTAGATTGGGTCAATATTTACCTATTGTGTTTCCTGGAATTTAAGTTAAGTGCGACTAAACTCGTTTTTAATTCGTTTTATTAGCCGATTGAATCACTCATTGGGAACGAAATGAGTGTTTAAATATCAACATTTGCAAATATTTCGTGTCAAATGAAACAAGTCTGAGTAATTTTCATTCAATCGAAGTTGTGGGTCGCGGTAGCGAGACACAACTTGAAGTGGGTAAAAATTTAAATTATTTATTTTTGCGCTTTAGGGGCTAGCGTTCGCATGATTGGTATAACAAAGACAGAAAACCAGGTAGCGTAGCATATTTATTACATTTAATATATTTTATCACATAAAATTTCTACGAATTTTATGTCAACACATACATGATTTAGTCAACAAATACATGATTTAGTCAACATAATGTATATATGGTTTAGTCAAGACATACATGGTTTAATTAACACACCCATGATTTAGTTAACACATACACGATTCTCTGTGCAGCTAAGTTAATTCGGAATTGCTTCACATTTGACCACTATATAATACGGACTACAAATTGATTTCAAACATCTCTCATGCTATCATTTTACCCTAATTAATACCAAAGAGCATCATGATCGTTCAATGTGGATATTATGTAACATATCGTTATAAAATAGGATAATAAAACATTGCATAATTATATATATAATCAAGTATTGATGATGATGTATTCTATATACAGTAGTATAAAAACTCAGGAATGGGATGTCGACCTTAGGCCTATATTGTTTTATTGCATGTCCAGCGTTGTATAGACGATTGGTCAGCTTCAAGTCAACCTAGACCACGTGGTCAACTTTATTGTTTCGTGCATATTTATTGGTAGTATCACTTCATGCATGCGAAAAACTGTTCATATATATTTTCAGGCATGACATTATCTGTTTGTATAACATAGGGCATACGAATGTAGTTTTAAATGTTAATTTTTCACGATTCCACTACGATGATTTGCACAAATCATCGTATTGGATATATATTTTTTGTATTTTGTTAAAAGTTTTTAATAATTAAATCACTATATACACGCCTTTTGAATGAACTATGTTTACATTTTCGGGTTGTATATAACCTCCTTGGTTGTACCAATTTGTATGAAGATACTTTCCCATGACGCTCTCAGGCCTGTGTGTGTCATTGATATAGGTGAATGCTTAAAGGTGATCTATCACCCCTTATATAGTATGAATAATTTTGTGACAAATAAATCAAAGTTGCCACAAGATTGGGCACAAGTGTTTCCTTATATGGGGTGATTGGCCATCATGTGACCCTCTGAGAGGGTCACATGATAGCTAATCACCCCATATAAGGACATAATTATTCATACCATATAAGGGGTGATAGATCCCCTTTAAATGTAAATGAGTAGACTGTGATGCAGTGTTGGACTAATGTCGTCCCAGCGTTTCAGATGTTTCGCCGATATTAGTCAAACACATCTTGTATTCTGACAAGATGGGAATGAGTAGGGCTACTGCGCCATTGAGCTGACAAGATGGGAATGAGTAGGGCTACTGCGCCATTGAGCTGACAAGATGGGAATGAGTAGGGCTACTGCGCCATTGAGCTGACAAGATGGGAATGAGTAGGGCTACTGCGCCATTGAGCTGACAAGATGGGAATGAGTAGGGCTACTGCGCCATTGAGCTGGGGGATGGCTCATTTTCAATACGGAATATACTGCAAATACTAGACATTGAACCAATGTTGATTTAATGCTGGATGATACCAATACTGGTTCAATGTCGCGTGATTGCCGGGACCTCATAATAAAACAGACAGAAGACCTAATAGCTAGATGATATTAAAGCGGCACAATCACAATTAAATAATAATAAAAATCAGTATTTTCATTTTGACTTCTTAATATGGCCATAGGATGTGAACATGTCCATAGACTAGAATTGCTGAAGTCTTTTAAATTTTGGGCTGCTGTGGCAACGTAGCAAGTGTGCCGAAATCACCATTTATCAGCTATTCCCGTATTTCTTATTTTGGACATGCATGTCCGAAATTAAATTTCGTCCTTATTTCTGGCTTAACTGGTAAATGCGCAACACAAAATGTTAAAATTCTAGTCCATGGACATGTTCATCTCTTATGGCCATATTAAGAAATCAAAATAAAATACTGATTTTTGAAGATTTTAGCCTGATTGTGTCGTTTTCATTATTTAGATTGAGTTGTATTTTATGCGTCCACTCTGACTCCCAAGAAGGCCAGGACGCACGCTATCACCCCCAGACAGGCTCCTACTATGTAGACCGTCAAGGCGTACGAATGAATGCTGCCGGTTTTGGCGTCGTTGTAAATTGCCACTCCAATCACCGTGCATACAGCTGTAAACACACAAAAATTCACTTTTTTAAGTAGAGAATGTTATACAAAACATCAAAACTATTTAACAGCTAGACCTAAATTTGTAATTATAATAAGTAATTCGTTTGAAACATCTCTTCAAACATGCTCATAAAGAAAGTAGGACGCCATCTTGTAAAATGGCCATGGAGTTGGTACAGTGTCAAATGTTTGGTGGAGAAACGTAACAACTTAAGGTGAAAAAATGCCATCCCTTACAAGTATGCACCTGAAACGTTTTGAAATTTGGGAGAGGCTACTCCAATAATGTTAAATACACATTTTTTCAAAATGGTATCTGCTAAAATGTAATAAAATCTGGACTCCATAAAAAATACCCTCAATACGTTCAGAAATTTCGGCCAAAGCCAATCCAACAATGTTAAGTCTTTTTTTTCGATTAGCCCCCCCCCCCCCCAATATTCACTAATCTTATAATCGGCTTTTTGGTGTATGAATTTGGCCAAAAATCTAATTAGATCTCGACGCCATAAAAAAAAACCCCTAAAAATTCAAAAGTTTGCTAAGGCTACTCCAATAATGGTGAGTAACAAGAATGTTTTTAAAAGAGGTTTACATCTGCCGGCGCGGCAGATGTAAACCTCTCTCAATTTGGACTAATTTCATAATTGTGCCTTCAAAAATGACCCAAAAACGTTTCGAAAAAAAATTAGTCAAGGGTACTCCAATAATCTAAAGTAAATTAAAAATAGTAAAAATTGCCATCCGCTTCTCCCCCTCTCCAATTTTTTTCATTTTAATCTTATAATGGGATCATTTTGGTGTATGGATTTGTTCCAAAATTTGATCAGATCTCTGCCATAGTATGAGTTATTATTTGTTTCTTGCAAACATATCGTAAATCGGTTGAGCGGATCAGATAATCATAGTCTCATGCACCACCCCAAATGCCAGTCCCATTGAAACACATGTAAATCGCATTTTATTCAAAATGCTGATTTTGTTACTTTTTATTAAAAATCGCAAAATATAACTTCTAGGTATTTTTGCTGATTTTGCTACTTTTTATTAAAAATCGCAAAATATAACTTTTTGGTATTTTTTAATTCATCACATTTGGGAACAATCACTTTAAAAATATTGTGTAAAAATTTCTTCGTTGGGAGACACCTTCTGGATTTTGGCTACTTTATGGTGCTGAGATCATACGGAATATAGGGCACCATCTTGGAAAAGAGCCGCCGAATTGCCACAGTGCAAACATTTCATATTCAGATAAATTCCCCAGTTCTATTTATACAAAAAATAAAATATAAAAATAATTTGAAGGGGCTAAGACAATATGGCCGCAAAAGATTATGTCACACATGGTCAAATTTTATGTTATACGAGATTGTGGGCTGCATAAGAAACCCTCATATAAGAACTACATGTAATAGCCAATAATGGCTCAATGTTGGTCAAAATCTTTCATGTTGTCAAATATTGAGCAATTACTGATAAAACCTATGCTCCAATAAATACATATTTTTTTTAAGAAAGATATAATTATCCTGAAATTTAACCCATTATTTAACCCATTTTACCCACTTCAAGTTGTGGGTCGCGAAATCAAGTGGGTTAAAATAATTATTTAATCGATGTTTAAGAATTTTTTTCTCCCAGCTAAAAGCTGGAACATTTTTTCGATGTTATGTCCTTGGGCAAGACACTTTACCCTCCCATGCTTCACTTGACTCATGTGTAGATGAGTACCTGATAGCACGAGAAATTGGGATATGTCTATGCGGTGACAATCACTGTAAAACCAAAGATCAAGCGGACCCCAGCCATACCCAGAAAACATGAGACGTTGGCCCAACTTTGGTTTGCTGTTGGGCCAACGTCGTAGACGGTGGGCCAACAGTAAACCAACGTTGGGCCAACGTCTCATGTTTGCTGGGTACAGCTGTGCCTGGTAGGACAGAGATGACAATGTGTATAAAAAGTTCAATGCGCCGAAATGGCTGCAGGACTGCATGCTCCATATAGAGTCGAAATGGCACAGTGGGTAAAATGTGAACAGTGGGTAAAATGTAAAGTCGGCTGATGGGTCTTCAGACTTGATATCAGACAATAACCTGCACCTTTACCTTTTTCTGGGCTTACTTATTTCCACATCGGTCGCATTCTTCTGCTGCCGATGGTTGAACATTTTGGCAAATTTTCCCAATATGTTTGGAGGGTGCAGGCTAGACAAATACATGCTAATACTGATTATAGTGTGACTGCTACTCGATCACTTGGCAACCAAATCGGCTTTACACTGGAGGGCTAACCCTTTAACCTGCTGAGTGTGCGACATACTGTTTTTATTGAAGATGAAATGGTTTACTTCTTTTGAACTTTAAATGACAAAAAATATGTACATATATCCTAAATTTAGTTACTTGATAACAAATCAATTTATCGGCATTTTAATTGGTTTGAAAATTGCTTAAAACGACAGATATATGAGAGTCTAGCAAGACAAGGGTTAATAAGAGATGGTTCTGCATATCATTGACGTGTAACGAGAATAAACCAGAATTCCACACAAAGGGGCGGAGTATTGTTACACGCACTGGTATCAACCATTTCAACCCTTTAGGCGCTAAGCACGACTATAGTCGTTTTTAATCCATTTCTTTAGCAGATTAACCCTTAAAGCGCGGGATCGACTTTAGACGTTAGAATCTGACGTCTGTAGACGTCAGATTTTGACGTCTAAAGTCGATTCTCGCACTGGAGGATTTTTTTTTAAAAGGGTCGTAGACCCATAACATAGGCATTTAAATGAAGCAGAAAGAGCTCTAACTATAACAATAAAGATGATTTTAAATCAAAAAAACCCTTTAGTCTCCATGGTTTATTTAAAAATAATTCAGCACTTCAGGGTTAAAATACTGTTATTCCCTATTGGGGATAAACTGTGTTTTTAAACATCAACATTTGCCATTTTTGGTCCCAAAATAAACAGATATGAGTCATTTTCGCCCACTTGAAGAGCTTTGAAGTGGGTCGCGGTAGCGAGACACAACTTCAAGTGGGTGAAAATTTAAACAAAATAACTTGACGGGAAGCGGGTTGATACTCGGTGTTTACATGCATGCATGCTTTCATCCGGAAATCAATACGATATTTTCTGAGCAGAATATGGGCATAATATGCTGGCATTGTCACGTCGTTGAACTCTGGACCATTATTACGAAACAATAAAATGCGACAATGCCTGGTCAAATAGGCGTAACTTTTACTCTAGCTCTCGAAGGTTTCCAAGGTAGGCCTACTGTTGAGGTAGTTAGGTTATAAATCATCTCGAGCAATAGGCCTACTGTAAGCCCATCCCTTTGACAAGTGTTCTTGAGAAAAATACAATACCACAACCCACATATGCCCAAGAACTAGCCAGTCCGGACACGCCCATATATTTGATGTGATAAATGCTCAGTTAAGCTAATATTTTAATTTAAAAAGTGATATATTTTCCTTCCTCCTTTGAAGCTGAACAGGTAGCAATTTCTTGTTCAAAATAGACAATCAGAGACTGAAAACATACGCCGCCCAGCCCGAAACACAAATCTTTAATCCGGATCCGGATCGTAATCACCAAAATTTAGAGGATACAATATACTATTGATACTATTCTCAAAATAACATATTTTATACAATAATAAAACATTAAAAAATATGTGACCGGTTGTTGATAACTAACATTATTATTTTTGGCGAGCGACGGTCTAGCAGTTGCTAGCAACAGTTTATTATGAATAAACAGAAATAGGCTGCTAGATTAGTGTTCTAGATTCCTCGATTTAGGCTCATGTAATCTTAACCTCTTCACTACATCTGTAGAAAGTCTAAATAGGTTATCTGCTCACTTTACAAGTGATTAGCAGATATTCAATCTTTTGTGTAAATTTGTCTAGCAGTTGCTATCAACAGTTTATTATGAATAAACAGAAATAGGCTGCTAGATTAGTGTTCTAGATTCATCGATTTAGGCTCATGTAATCTTCACCTCTTCACTACATCCGTAGAAAGTCTAAATAGGTTATCTGCTCACTTCACAAGTGATTAGCAGATATTCAATCTTTTGTGTAAATTTGTTTGACATTGAGTGAACATTTAATTAACACTATCAGTGGCCAAAATGTTTCTACGAATAACGCTTGTAGTCTACATGCCGGGACAACGTCTGATACGTTATGTTATTTAAAAAGGGTAATTTGTAAAAATATATTTCAATGATTATTCTAACACTACGTATAACAACAAAATATTATATATCATATTATATTATGATCATTATTATTATAGGTAATTATTGTCATGTTGAATTGTTAGTTGCTGTATTTCTCATTCGTTTGAAACTGAAATTGATAACGCATTTTTTCAACTTCAAATAACGAAAAAATGTTATCTAACAAATTGAAGGATTTTATTAACCCTTCAAGTCCCAAATTATTCAATTGTAATTTCCACTCACTAGAAGTTGTGTTTGCTGACGCGATCCACATATACAAGTGAGTGAAAATTATTCGGATTTGACAACGTTGGTATTTATTGTGCTAACACAAATGAATATAATCGGTAGGCCCTACCGGCAGTTAAAATGGTAACTGAACCTGCTCGCAAAGTATATACAGATCAAGCAGAATAAGGTTTCAAATATAGGATGACAATACCTGCGATCGCTCCCAGTACGCCTGCCAACATTACAGCGGTTTTCTCACTCATGGAACTGGTGAAATTTGCCAAGAAGCTGAACAGCACAGCGACGAAGTAGAGGAGGAAGGCGATGATGAGCATGGCTTCAACGGTGTTCTGTTTATCCTTGTTCTGAAGTCCGAAGTAAGCACCACTCGTTAACATGCAGACGCCATGCAACAAGAAAGCCATGCTGACAAAAAGACCCACTACATTTCGCGCCTCCATTTTGTATCTGTAAAAATAAGATAAGTATGTGAGTATAGGAAGCAACTTTATGAAAATCGTCTCCGAAATAAAAAATAATGTGATAATAAAAAATCTATGTTTATAAAAAAACAACAACATTAGGAAAATGAAGACGGCTTAACCGAGTAATAAATCAGTAGGCCTATTGGGTTGATTTTTTTCGTGTTCACTCGGATAACAAAACTGATTGATATCTACTAAATGTGAACCTATAGGGGTTGTGTTAGTAGTAGTGATATAGCACAAAGTATCCTGGAGATTAAAGGGTCGTAAGTGGCAGATACGATCCTTCATTTGAAACATTTACTGTAAAGCATAATAAAAGTAATAAAAGCATCTGCCACTTTGATTGGTGACATATTGGATCGACTAAAAGTGCAATAATTTAAAATTATCATCAGGGCCTATCATAGTAGGCTCTATAATATAGTGTGATCGGACTACACTTCTCACTAGTCTTATCAAATTGTTTTTCCCGAGCAAATTTTTGTGGTTAATTTTAAATTGACTTATATTATACAAACAAATGGATGGGCGGAGATAATTAATTATAGATTAGCCTTATTTTATCATGGTTGATATTAATCAATAACATTTAATATGATGTATGTAGGGGCCTACACTTTGACGCTGGTTCAACCTGGACCAACAAATAAGATACCAGCTAAACACTGAGCCAGAGTTTGGAGGTTTTACGTTTGTTAGGACGTGCTGAATCAGTGCACTCACCTGTTGGTTTGTCGGGCGGCTGGATACAAGTTACACGGGACTGGGCGTTGTCAAGTCAAACGGCAAACTGATCAAGCGACACACTGATTGAGGCCACCATATGAGAGCTGATGGCTTCACCCGGTTCACGTGCATACCTCATTTTATGTGCCATAAATACGACATATCCTAATCTGGAGTATCTGTCTCTCTCGATCTCGGCCTCTCATCCATCCACTCTCTCACCTGCACAGATCTGCAGTACAAATTCACCCATTCTCAATATGCTAGCCAGTCACAACTAAGGTGTTTTTTCTGCCCATCGCGAAAATAATTTCAGGAGATAAAAAACATTTATCCACCTATGTTTTTGCTTGTTTTTTTCATCGTCCTCAATAGCTATTACTCGATAATTTCAGCCCGGAACACGGTAGTTTGACCTAAGAAATAATAGAAACTGGGAAGTCGAACGATAAATTCATTATGTCCACACAAATTAATAGCTCTTCAAATTCCACGTTCTTAATATGATAGCCATTATCTCTACCTGTTGTATTATTTCGTGTCATATTTAATTCATTTTAAAAGAATAAACATATATCTTACGTTTAAAAAGTAAACCATTTAAAATTTACAGTTATAGTGTTTTATTCGAAGCGAAAAGATGGCATGAATCTCACATGAACCTACTAAAGCAAAAATGCATAATACATCAATATAGAAAAATGCATAATAAACGTATTATGCATTTCTGTAATAGTCAAGTGGTAATCGATAAGGCACAAGACAGTCAGTCAAGAACGGCAGACCTCCGCCAAAGAAATGATAGTAATCCGGATCACTAACAAAAAATAACGGAATGTCCGAGAGAGACCTCTGGAAAAAGTTTCATGTAGATGTGTACGATCCGTATTGGATCGTCATCCAGATCATCCTCAAAATTTAATGGATTGTGTGATTGTCCGAGAAACGTCTGGTAAAAAAATCATGCAAATCCGTGTGATACGGATCGTAATCTGGATCATCCTCAATTCGTTCATTATTTTTTAAGTTATCCTAGGGACGATGAGATAGACATACATACATAGAGAGAGACAGACACACAGACAGACAAACAAACGGACGGACAGACAGAGAGACCAACACGATAAAAAAATTAAATACCTTCCTGGCGGATGTCAAATATCGTGATTAGTAGGCCTATATGCGGCCTAAAAAAACAAGTACGGTGAGTGAGCTAATTAGGAAAGGTGCTCCTCTCTCTCCTACTATGTTTTAGGAAGATAAGAGTCAAATAATGGGTTTTGTGTGTTATCAGCTACACAACAGCGGAAATGTAACCCCCACAACGCTGAGATATTTTTTGTATAAACCACGAAGAACCATATGTATTTTAATTTGAAATAATCTTAAATAAATCATAAGTCTTAGTCAGCTCTTTCCGCTTCATTTGAATATGTTTACAGCCTTATAAATTATTAATTCTTCCAGTGCGGGGATCGTCTTTTAGACGTCAGAATCTGACGTCTAGACGTCAGATTCTGATGTCTAAAAATGGTCCACGCACTGAAAGGGTCATTTATCTAAAATAAAATATGTGACCTGATTTTTTGTTGTTGTATGAATCATCCAAATAACAGACTGAACACTTTTAATTAGATAAATTGCAACGATATACTGTAGCTAAGCTCTTCAGTCAGAGCACTTGATCCTATGTTAAAACGATCACCGTTTAAATTTGCCAATTAAATAAAGTTTAATCGTTTTTTATTGTGAAGCAGTGCAAGAAAACTTACAAAGGAGTCTCCTGTATACAAGCTTTAATACAGGAGTAGCTGGAGCATCGGAACTAATCTTTATTTAGCTCGGATCAACACAATTTGCAGATACCACTTAACAAACAGCAGTAAAAGTAGATACTGATATCTTATCAAGTCAACAACGCGCTCACCATTTAACACGTAAGCCTCCTACATCCCATGGCCACATTTATGCATACATCTACATTAGTAATCACTTATATAATTTAGCCCGTGACATTTGCTCAAATTGTAGAAATAAATATTTTTCAATAAACATAGGGCTATATTTTTTCGAATTTATATCATAATCCATATGGAAGTATTGTGGTAGGCATACCAATTTGGCTAGCTTAAAATATTATGTCTACGTGGATTTATTTCACTGGACCAGGGTGAAGATGGTTGATGGTCATCATGAAATGTTGTGTCGTTAGAGCCATTCATAAAGTGCCACAACCCCGGTGAGATGAAGTTCATCAAGTGATGAACGTTGATGAAAGCTCATGAACATTCATGAACATTCATCACTGCATGGCTCATCAAGCCAGTTAATGAACTGTGTTAATGAACTGTTTATCAAAAACAGTTCATGACAAATCATGAATATTAATGAACACTTGATGAACTAATGTTGTTCATGATTTAGTTCATGAAGTTCATATGGAGAGGTTCATGAACAGTCATGAATTTTTATGAACTTGGTAGAATCAATTCAGTTCATAGTTTGTTCATGAAAGAATTATTATGAACTTGATTATTGAACTTGATATTAATTCGGTTCATGAATAGTTCATGAAAGTTCATGACGAACTGTTTCATGAACTGTGATGAATTGTTATGAACTTCATTAGTCTCATTATTTAGTTCATGATGGTTCGTTAAAAATCATGAACTTTGATGAATTTTTATGAACTTGATAAGTCTTAATTCTGTTCATGGCTAGTTCATGAAAGTTTATGAGGGACTGTTTCATGAACTGTGATGAATTGTTATGAGCTTGATTAGGCTCATTATTTAGTTCATGGTTGTTCGTTACAATTCAGACTTTGATGAATTATTGTGAACATGGTAAATCTTAATTCGGTTTATGGCTAGTTCATGAAAGTTCATGAGGGACAGTTTCATGAACTGTGATAAATTGTTTTGAGTTTGAAATCTCAATTTAGTTCATGGATTGTTCATGAAAGTTCATGAACTGTGGAGAATGACAGCCTAATTACCCTGGCGAGTATGGTGCCAACTACGCAATGGCTAATTAACTAATTAATTAGCAAATTGAGACAATCTGAGTTAGATTATCAACCATAGAATACATAATATTTAAAAATAATTAGCTTCTCAGTTTTCTGTTCAATTCTGTAAATACTGTCAGAGAGGCGATCTCTTTTTTAATTAACAAAATGAAGCTTAATTAGCTTGCTGTGTTCAGTTAATGAATCTTTATAAACAATTTGTGAACATTCATGAACATCAACACGAACTTAGTTTGTAAACATCATGAACTAATAGTTCAAGTGTTGCAGGCTTATCTGGTTCATTATTGAACAACCTGAGTTCCTGTTCGCTCATGAACAACCTCAAGTTCATGAGCATTATGCTCGGAAATTCAGTTTGACAGTTCATGAATGTATCATTTGTTGTTCAGGAACATTCGTGAACAGTTCATGAACACGTTTAATAGACTATTCATGAACTATCTGGTTCGTGAATTATTTTAGATTTGGCCATGCATGAACTAGGTTGACAGTTCATGAATGTTTCATTTGTTGTTCAGGAACATTCATGAACAGTTCATGAACACATTAATTTTAATGAACGTTCATGAATATTCATGAACTATCTCGTTCGTGAATTCTTTTACTTTTTGGCCGTGCTTGAACTAGGCTGACAGTTCATGAATTTCATGAATGTCTCATTTGTTGGTCAGGAACATTCATGAATAGTTCATGAACACATTTATGAACCTTCATGAATGTTCATTAACTATCTGGTTCATTAATTTGTTGAGTTCATGGGCGTTCATGAACTAGCCTTGGTTCATGAATTATCTGAGCTCATGAACTCACGAACTTTCATGAAAGTCTCATTTGTTGTTCAAGAATATTCATGAACCGTTCATGAACACGTTGATGAACCTTCCTGAACGCTCATAGTTTTTTGTTCACGAACATTCATGAACTATTCATGAATGTTCATGAACAGTTCATGATCTTTTCACCTGGGATTTTGGTTATCGTGTTATATGGAGTTATAACCGGTGATTTTGATGACCGCCGGTTTGGTCCTGGACGGTGCATCGAACACAAGCAAACATTGTACCATCGTCTACCAGTCTACAAAGCTGGCCGTACGTAGGCTAAATTAGGCTAATCCTTATACCGCTTTAATTTTTCAGCCACTTGAAGTTGTGTCTCGCTACCGCTAACCACAACTTCAAGTGGGTGCAAATTACTCAAATTTGTATAATTTGGGACCAAACATTTGAAATCTTAATGTTTAAACACCCATTTCGTTCCTGATAACTGTGACTTAAACATGTTAAATCGAAAGGATTAAAAATCACCATAGTTGTGCCTAGAGGTGAAAGGGTTATTCCTACATTGGGTATATATATGGCCGGGGATCGATGCACAAGGCTAGGCAGGGCTTAGCCATTTGTAACATTAAAAGGAAAATAATGATTTTTTAGGCCTCTTTTGTGCACATATAGGCTAAACTGGACCAGGAGAACCTTCTGGACATGGTGAGATGACACCGTCCTCCAGACACAGGATTCGAAATTGGAGCCCTGGCGGTCTGAGGTCGAGCACGCTACCTCTCGGAGGCTCCCCACAATATTAAACCTGTACGAGTGAGCGGGGAAGAAACATTTCGTTTCTTTGACACTTGAAGGCCAGAGTGGGTTTCGAACCCGCGATTTCCGACTTTCCAAGCAGGCAGCTTTAACCACTCCACCAGGCCCCACCCGTGTAACCTTAAAACTCCGGATAAGGGTTGTCGACGACAATTCCGTTGTTTTCTCTAGTCAACCTAATAAACAGCCTTATGAATAAAAATCATTTTGAAGGTCGATACTGCTTATAAATATAACATATGAAATAAAACATTTTATTTTGTGACACATTGTTGTTTTATATAAGCTGTGTGGCGAATGTGCCAGTAATTTTGGTGATTACTGCTCTATGTGTTGTATTGTAGAGTAATGTCTAGCAGGTCTAGGACTACAGTTTGTTTTTATATTGTAAATATTTCACGCCCATTCGGAACTCATACTGTTAGAAGATCAATTGTTTATCTCTAGGCCTGTGAAAATTGTCTTTTTATAGGGTCAGACTCAAAATGTCTTTTTTGTACCTCTTTCTGTTATTTTTTATGTCATCTTCCGCCATCAACAGAGACACAGATTTCGTGTTGTGTGGTACGAAGAAGACATGTCATCCGCATCTGCTGATCGGCGTGTCCAATCCAGCACTGAACAAGCTACCATGCTTGTTCGTGTGCACACATCGAAAACTTTTCAGTCCTACCATCTACCGACCTAGGCCAAATGTATTCCTGCCTCTCCTCCTCTTGCTATCAGGGGATGTCAGTTTAAACCCGGGTCTAACAATTTCAAATCGCATTAGGATGGCGACGGTAAATGTAAGATCGATACGCCAGAAATCTGCATCCTTTTCCGATTTGGTGACCACCAAAAGTCTGGACGTGGTAGCAATTACGGAGACGTGGCTAAAAGCTAAAGAAACATCAGCAGCCCTTGCTGACATAACACCGGAGGGCTATAGTTTGTTACATGAACCACGCCGAGGTAAACAGGGTGGTGGCGGCGGCGTGGCAATTATGACCAACAATAAGTTTGATGTATCACCTTGCAAAATTCCACAGTATACCAGTTTTAAGTCAGTAGGTTGCAAAATATCAGCTCCGTTTTTTAGTGCACATGTAGTATGTATTTACAGATTGATTGAATATCCACTGATTTTTTTCGATCAATTTCAAAATCTGCTCGAAAACTTTCATCCATCCTAGGAAAATTGATAATTTTAGGTGATTTCAATTTACATTTAGACATTCCATCACATCATACAGAAACGTTCAAAGATATGTTAATGTCTTTCGGACTTCTTCAGCACGTCGATTTCCCAACTCACATCCACGGCCACTGGTTGGATCTGTGCATCACTCGATCAGCTAGTCAGATATTATCTTCCATTTTCCCATCTGATGGTTTATCTGACCACTTAACAGTTATAGCTAAACTACAGAGCGATCTGCATCGTCATACAGCCAAGCAACAGATAACATACAGACGAGTCAATCAAATTGACATAAATAACTTTAAAACAGATATTGTTAAATCACAACTCATTACAAATCAAAAACAGTCTGCTGACAGTCTTTATAAACAATTCCACGATACATTGTCATCCATTTTGAATACTCATGCTCCTCTCAAAACAAAATCAGTTTTTCCTAAACCGCCAAATCCTTGGATCACACCAGCAATTCAAGCAGCCAAACGGACACGACGATATCTTGAACGCGTCTGGCGGAAATCTCGTTTTCCATCAGATAGATCAAAATATATTAAGCAAGCCCACCTGTGCAATAGAATGATGGAGAGAGCTAGGCGAGAACATATTGCAAATTACATGCATGAAAATGAGAATGACGCTGGAAAACTTTGGAGGGCGGTCAACTCGGTACTACACCGAGATCCTAATACATCAATGCCTTGCACAAGTGATATCACCACACTTTGCCACAGTTTTCCCACCTTTTTCGTAAACAAGATAGAAAAAATAAGAATGAAATTTTGCGATCCTAAACACAATGTGCCACATATTCCACCACTAGAAATTAATTTTCCAATGACATCTGGTCCCATCTAGACAAAAACAATCTATCAAACCCCAATCAATCAGCATATCATCATTCTACAGAAACAGCCTTGCTAAAAATCCACAACGACATCTGTATGAACATGAACAGTGCCAAGACCACAGCATTGGTCTTGCTGGATCTTTCCGCAGCCTTTGACACCTTGGACCATAGCAGCATCATTGAGCTCTTGTCCGGCTGGTATGGTATTTCTGGAACAGCTCTAAATTGGGTCCGTTCCTACCTATCAAATCGGGTGCAAAGGGTTAAACTTCTGGCTAAACTTGGGGAACCGTTCAAGCCGGATTATGGTGTCCCCCAGGGCTCTGTCCACTCTGGGACCACTCCTATTCACTCCATATACAACGCCCCGAGTAGTGTGGTCAGAAGGCATAACATCTTCCACCATCTGTACGCTGATGACACACAGATTTATCTTTCTCTTTCCAAAACAGATCCTGAGATGTCACTGTCGCTGGTCCAGCAGTGCTTGCAAGACGTCTCCGACTGGATGATAGCTAGCAAATTCAAATTGAATCCTGACAAGACAGAATTTATACTAATCGGCACTAAAGCACGAGACAAATTTAAGAAAAATTTCCCTACAAAATTACTTGATCAGGATGCAACACCAACTGATTCGGCACGAAATTTAGGGGTAGAATTTGACAAGGATTTCAATTTTAAGAAACATATATCAAAAGTCTGTCGATCATGCTACTATCATAATTATACGTGATTTGCATCGCTTACGCAGATGTTTAACAGCGGCAGTGACTAAGACAATAGCAACTTCACTTGTTTCGAGCAAGCTAGACTATTGTAATTCTATCCTCTACAACATTCCAAATCGCGAAATAAACAAGGTGCAGAGTGTTCAGAACTGCTTGGCCAGGGTTGTGACCCGTTCTTCACGATTCTGCAGTGTTACACCTTTGTTAAAATCATTACACTGGCTCCCTGTTCAATTCAGAATAAAACACAAAATATGCACCTTCACATATAAAGTAATACATTCATGTCAGCCAGTATATCTACATAATCTGCTCAAGTCTTCAACAGAACCCGTAATCTCCGCTCCTCAGATGATGATCAACTGGTTGTTCCCAGAGTGAGTTCAAAGATGGGCGAAAGGGCTATGTCGGTTGCGGCCCCCCCAGCTCTGGAATTGTATCCCACTTGAGATTAAAAAATCTAAATTTGCACAGTCATTTCGGAAAAAATTGAAGACTTTATATTTCGGCCAAGCCTTTCCATCCTAAATCCTCTGTGTCCCGGCATGCTGGATCTACAAATTGGAACGTCAAACGGACAATGATAATCGAGCCTGATTTGAATTTGCAGCGCCTCTGAGCTCGGAACACCGAGGATTTAGGCGCATTGGAAGTTTTTCATTTCATTTCATTTCATATATTAAGTTATTATACATTTATACACATGTATAGATGTGGACCTCTCCAAATTAGATCTCGGCCCCCAAGACAAAACGTTTTGTTATGCATAGGAATACACAAAGAAGTAGGCCTAATTAGACTTCTAGCATCCAGATATTCGTCTGTGCCACTCAGTATATATCAGTGAACTGTCTCAAAACTTTTGTACCAGCTCACATGTATCTAATTTCAAATATTATGCGGTGTTCAATTATCAAAAAATCTTCTTTCTTGTTATCAACGAGAAAAAAGTAGCAGAATGACAGCGCTTTAAAAAACCAGATAATACTAATTTATGCTTCATTTGGAGCAAACCTACATTAAAATAGCATTGAAACCGCTATCAACAATATGACACATGCATGTGTGCCTACGCGTGTTGTGAAGGGCGGGGCGGGTTAACGGATTTATTTGACACAAATTTATTATGGGACACCCCGCGAGCCAAGGTCGTGTTCAAGAAGGGGGTCCACTCGAACTATTTTATTGTCTTCTGTGCATGTGTAGTATTAGCTGTTTATACGTATACTTATAGGCACCTACCTGGCAAGTAAATACCAGGCGTTGACGCAATGTGGACTACTGTTGGGCTAGCGTCGTAGACGGTGGACCAACATCAGTCCAACATTGGGGCAACGCCTCGTAGCTGGTTAGACACTTGACATTATTCAAAATACCCACTATGTATAGTAGTCGTGAAGCACACAGCCAAATCATGCTATTGACATGTATTTATAGGTGTTAGCTTTATATTATTTATCAACTAGATTTATGGGTTAGGTGCTCGAGCCTCGTTCTGGGTATTCATGTTTCACACACACAAATTGTCTCCACTGATAAATATTAATTACTAAGAGGGGCATCCGTGACTAAGAGGTAGCGTGCTTGGCCTCAGACCGTCGCTGTCGGTAGGGCAGTGTCATGATTCATCTCGTCATCTTCAGGAGGCCTGCATATATATTATGTGCACAAAAGTGGGAAAAAGTAACATCCATCCATTCTATAAGTCAGTCAGTCGTTCAGTCATTTATTCCCTCATCATATCTATCGCTCGAAGTTTGCATGGGGCACTCTTGTAGAATCCGCGAAAATGGGTGCAGCTGACCAATATAAAGAGCACACTGCACAACAACTCCCTCTTAAGAGTTATATGTAGGTTTGTAGGCTAGTCACTCAGGGATGCAAATTCACATACGCCCGGTCGCCCGTGACGACAAGAATTATGTAAGGGCGATTGTAAATCAGCATGTCACTAGCCCTGCTGGCGACTGATTCCCTGTGCGATCCGCAGATCATGTGTGGCTAAATTTACGCATAACTGCAGAGCGCCGCACAGCATGTACAGGCGTCGTCGTCGTTGCGCACTACAGAGCGTTGTTTCGGCTCACACGTGGTTGTGTGTATCAGCCTTTAGGGGGACCTACATTTGAGGAGCACACAAGCGCACATAATTCAAGATTTAGCACACCAAAAAGTGAGCAACTGAATCAAGTTTGATGCTGACACACGTGGACATAAAAATCACGTTCACCAAGTTGTTAATTTTCAGATTCTAATATAGACTTGATGAATCAAGCATTAATCTTACATAAAAACGGCTGCAAAAACGTGTTGCAATTTTGTGTGAATGCAAGCTGTGGCTAATACTCCAGTTTCAGTCACACACAGGGCTGCCGCTGGCGCATGTATGTCGGCGCAGAAACGATGTGAATAACTGGACATGTAGGGGTGTTCAAACTAAGAAGGTCTAACCATGCCAATAGGCCTAACACAAAGTAAATTACACCTCCAGAAAAGGCCTAATTTATTACACCTGAGATAACCTTTTTATCCCAGTTATGTTGTGCCTTGCTGTGTCATGACGCTATAGAGGCTAGAGCTCCATAGACTTCCCTACTTCTTTGTTGATAGGACTACATATCAAGCTCAGTTACCTTGAA
Source organism: Flabesymbios commensalis (assembly GCA_964017125.1). Classification (NCBI taxonomy): domain Eukaryota; kingdom Metazoa; phylum Annelida; class Polychaeta; order Terebellida; family Flabelligeridae; genus Flabesymbios; species Flabesymbios commensalis. The sequence goes on from OZ024910.1 coordinate 24,804,097, forward strand.
TAGCCCCTAAACGATATGAAAGAATATATATATATTTTTTTCAAGTATGCTTATTTGACAGCATTTTTATTATGTTTAAAATGACTGACTTGATTATATTGGCAGAACAGTTTACGTTTTTTTGAGATGGCCCCCTTTTTTCACCGAAGTGGGCAACATAGCCCCTTCTTTCTCCAAGTTGGAATGAATACTAGTGAGCCAATGTGGGATTAAATTAATTGTCTGTACATGAAATAATTATGAACAGCCAATTAAATCTAAGTGAATTATGAGAGGTGGGGTCACCACCAGCTAAGAAAATAAAGTAAACTGGAGAAGAAATGCTGGTTCAATAACGTAACTTTATATGAAGATAAAGGCCGACAGAGACATTTTCGGGTGGCGTGGCTGGTTACTCTGACTTCACTAGAGCTTAAACAGCTGCAGATTAAAGCTAAAATGCCCACCTGCAGCAAAAATGCTTGGGCTAAGCCTACAGAAGATGGGTCAGAAGGGGAAAAAATCATTAACCAGTGATTCAGCCATATCGCGCATAGTCCGGCAACTAGTAAGGGCGATTAAAAAAACCTAAGGGCTAGTGGATTTTTAGTTCCACTAGCCCAGCTGGCTAGTGGATAAAAATGATGAATTTTTTTCCCCTGGTCACTAGATTTCGGCCGCCATAAAAATGACGTCGCTACCACCCTTAAAAAAATACCCTACAGACTTATGCTGCCGCAGTTGGATTAAAACAAGGCCTGTCGGCGACGGAAATAGGCCTCAGCCACCATTATCAAAATTGTACGAGAACTGGTTATTAGCATCATGCAGCACAAAAACCGCACATTTTGTTTAATAGTAATGGTCTAGCTATCTGGCACGGTTTTCCAGCTTTTCATATATTGAAGTTAAAATTGACCGCAGGTCGGCCATGTTAAATTTGATCAAGTTGAATTTTTTCATGGTATATCTCTACCTGAAACTGTACATTTTGTTCGATAGTTATGGTCTAGCTATCTGGTCTGGTTTTCCAAATACTACGCATATTACAAAATAATGGCCGATAATCTGCCATTTTGGCCGCCATGACCTTGTTTCTGTCCGAATCTTGCCCAATTTCGAACTTATCCGAGCTATTAGTAAAATAGATATAGTCAGTTGGCCAGGAATCAGAAAAGAGCTTATTTAAGGTTTTCGTGTCGATTTTTCTGTGCATACCTAAAACCTTGCTAGATGTATTCTCAGACCTCTTATAAAGAAACCCCGATCGGTTGTCGGCTTGCATGTGTGTACACTAGAGCTACAGAGTATTTTCAAAATGGCCTCCAAATCCTCCCTTAAATTGTCAATTTTACCAGTCAATCAACATTATTATGAACAGAAAACACTCAATTAAAAATAAAAAACAATCTGGATGTAATAAAGCTTTACACTAATATACCTTAGGACAATAATATTTGATATAGAGCTACAGAATATTTTCAAAATGGCCGCCAAATTCACCCTTACATTATCAATTTTGCCAGTCAATCAACATTATTATAGACAGAAAAAAGCCTAATTAAAAATAATGTTGAGGTTATATAGCTTTAACATAATATACTTGAAGACAATATGTGTTATCATGGATCAATAGAGGAGTAGTAAAAAAACAAAAAAAATAACTTTGTATTCAAGCATAACATTCAAACTCTTTAATTTGAAAAAATGACAGATATGCGTATAATTAATTCAGTGCCTTCTGTACCTAAGTTTTTGAGAATAAACATCTTTTTATTCCTATACATCGTCTTCGAAATCACCTATTGAGCCTCCAAAACATTCAAAATGATTAGAATACTCTAATAATCCATACCTGAACATGGTTTTTAAAGGCAGAAACCCTTTACTTTAGGTTTTAGGTGTGCACGCTCAAGTGGTGACGAAACCCTTCTTGGCCACCTCTGGCCAACTGACTAATAGGCCTATATGGTATAAATTTTGGAGCGATACATGAAACAATGTTGAGTGAATAGCGTTAACGAGAAAATTTGTCGATCGGGAAAAACTCCAGGTCATAGGGGTCACAGAAAGGTCAAGTGTGAAATTAGTCAAGCTTTAGTCATGATTAACCTGTATGTAAAGTTTAATGTGCATTCCAGTTACGAGAAACAAGTTATAAATAGTGATAAAAATGGCGGAAGGACGCGCCTGATGACGACAATAGGCATCCGCCAAAAGTTTGGCTGAGGCCTAAAAAGTAAGGTTGATGCTTGCGCTATTAATAATTATTTACACATATATTCACCTCTCTCCACCAGGATTCTACTCACATACGGGCCTACTAGACCTTACATTTCCATAGCAAATAGGAAAATCTCGACCTTCCACAATTAAAAGTGTAAACAGATAAACAGGTAAATGCAAATAAAAGATGGGGCTATATAGCAAATGTGCCATGGCGGCCTTCTTTGATATGCAAACTAGCTAAACTCAACCTTGGCGATCCACCAAAGATTGTTCAGCAAAAAAAATTGCGAAGATCGGATGAATTTAGGCGACTGGAGATCAAGCGTTTACTTTTATCTTGGATATCCAAATAAGCCTATGACAGTCATTTTGAATGCAAATTAACTAAATTTCGAACTCAACCAGGATAATCAATCACAGCATGTTCAGAAGAAAAATTGCGAAGATCGGATTATTGGCGACTGGATAGAGTTTACGTCCATCTTTGATATGCAAATTCGCCCGTGGCCTCCATCTTGGATATGCAAATTAGCTGATTTTCAAACTCAAACAGGATAATCCATCACAGGGTGTTCAGAAACTATTGAAATTAACTATTGCCTTGCAACGAAAACTGATCGAAATAAAAAATCTAGGCCTACATTCAATTTCAAATAGGCCTACTGTAAAATACTTAAATTTGGCGGGTATGAATTTTTGGGCAAAACCGACTTTTTACCATTTCGCGTCCTTTGAATTCGCGTAAAATTATTTTTTGAACTTGATTTTTTCCCCATTAAATTGCTATCTCGCCATAACGACTATCATCATCTTTCCAGACTAGTGGGCTAATCACTATGACGCAACGTCGTAGGTAAACGTACCGGTAATATAACCGGTAATATAATCTGACACAACAGTATGGTCATCAATTAACTGGAGGGATGGATGACCGACCACTGAGGCTAATCTCCTTCGCAAGCGTGTCTCCATAACCCTATCAATCCAACTTTAATAAAATTGTATTCTGCTGCTGATTTACTACATGTGTCGCTTCAGTGACATATTTATGGCTTTATTTTTTCAATCTAATAGTATCTGTTTGATCTAGACATCTATCAATAAACCCATTCATGCCCGCTGGTTATTAGAAGCCGTCTAAGAAATCACACAGAAAATAGACTGTATTATTAAGGGCTGATAGTACCAACTAAATGCACTTAAGCTAGCACGAATGCTATAAAGATAACAATTCTACAAAAAATATATAAAATCACATTGTATGTATGCCTAATTAGAGAGATCTGGGTGCTTAAAAAAAGATATTGCCACAATGCTGCCTGAAATAATGTAAAGCAGGGAAAAGGTAGTATAGGCTATACGTAGCCCCAGTGGCTGATACAGGTTTCAGCCACAGATTGACAGCGTACAAAATCGTGGGACATTTCTTTGGAATGTCATATCGTAAAATATCGTGGAATAATCAGGTCAAAAAAGTTTTTTTAGAATCAGTAGCATTTCAGTTCCATGCCCGCATGCTCAGCTCAGAGGTCGCACAGTCATTAAAAATTATGAACATTTTTCGGACCTTTGGGTCGGGATCGCTCTCAGTCACCGCTTTGTTGGATTTTTCGGGTAAAGCAAATAGGGGCCTACATCAATCCACGGCTTCAAAGATGACGACACGGCTAGGCTATACGTTGGTCCAGCATTGTTTAATGTTTATTTGGATGTTTAAATATAGGCCAACTATACAAGAAAAGTACTTCATTGACCGGGCACTCAGTATCCTCCCACTCCTAAATACATGTGGGTGAAGAATACGACTTATGAAGTAGGTGTACCACTTGGAAGAAAGTACGTATATGAACTCTTTGTGGGGTTTACCATGACATAAAACATCAACTTCTGCGTGTTACTTTCTAATAAGAGTTTGATGTAGGCTCTACACCTAGATTAGATTATTATTGGCACGTGAAGGCCACTAGTTGATGATCGGTTGTGTCGGTCAATAATATTCTGGATAATATGCGTAAGCCTAAAAATATATACGCATATTTTAATGTCAGGTAAATCAACTGAAAAAAGAGCGCTGACGCTACAACACCCGACCACCTTTAAAGCCAGTGATACACAGAAACAGGTCATAACCTCCAAAAGGCACATCGACACCCCCTAATGGATGTGTATGTGCATTGTGAAAACAATCCAACAACGGTTTCCGATTTATCCAGAAACGGCCATATGGACGCAGAGCCAGATGCTGGTGAATGGGGGATAACGATTTACATCTTTTTTTTATTCACCCACTCCCTCATTCCCTCACCTGCACTGCTGCACTCACTCACTCACTCACTCACTCACTCACTCACTCACTCACTCACTCACTCACTCACTCACTCACTCACTCACTCACTCACTCACTCACTCACTCACTCACTCACTCACTCACTCACTCACTCACTCACTCACTCACTCACTCACTCACTCACTCACTCACTCACTCACTCACTCACTCACTCACTCACTCACTCACTCACTCACTCACTCACTCACTTACCTACACACGCACGCACGCACTCACTCAACGCGCTCGATCATTCCCTCACTCTCGCTCGCTCACTCACTCACTCATTCACTCACTCAATCACTTACCCGCCAGAAAATCTCACCATAGCGTCTTAGAATAGATGAATCGGATAGTATGTATAAAATAAAACAAATTGACACAAAATATTACGATAAGTTTTAATATAGGTCTTATGGCATAATATAATATTTAATATTTTTTACCTAGATTTTAATTAAATCAATCCTTTTAAATACAAATTTATGCTACTTGCATACATAATCAAAACATAATAACGTGTATACTTTCTACTGTGATTTACAGCATTCAAATGGATCATCATGCATCATACTGTAAGCCAATAATACACGTACATAGCAATTTTAGTAAATATACCTTCAATTACTACATGCATATTTATATAGTACATGTCTTATCAGTGTAAGATTAGACAAACAATAATAAATAAATACTACTGGTATCACTAATTGTCAGAAAATTACGTTTGTGTTGGCAGATAAATCAGGTTTCGTACATCACACCAATGACAAAATTAAAGGACCTCCACAAAAGGTTATAAGGTGAAATTCAAACATCAAAGCCAACCTTAATTTGCGAAAAGAACTATATTATAAATTATACGTATGTAATAATACATATCACCACGATCACGTGGTTTTACCAGTGTGGATCATTTGCCAAAATTCAAAAAAAATTAAGTACACGTCATTCAAGTCAAGACCATTTGCTAATCAAATTTGCAATTGATTTGCGAACTATTTATACATGAATGAAGCGAGAGCCTTGAGTTTTAAGAAAAAAATGTCAATTAATAATTTTCTAAATAAATTGTTCATGCAAAGCAAAAATAACCTCGGCTTTTTTAAATCTGAACGTTTTTTATTTGAAATATGTATCATACGAGCAACATTTAAAAAGGCTGCATCCAAAATAACAAATCTAAAGAATATTCACCAACTGAAATTCCCTGTCACCTTAATGAGACAGAACTTCAAGTGAGTAAAATTCACGAAGATAACGTAATTGGCACTCTACATGAAACTATAGGGTTGCATGTAGAGGTTAATATGGCAACTGATATCTTAAACATGTTATAAGACAATATCAATACAAGGAAATATAATTCGATTAGAATTATAAGCGTATCATATGCAGGCATACAAGCTTAGAAGCGACACAGCAACCTTGGATTTTTACAAATTTATTATTTATTGGTAGCTGAAAACAGCGTCCATTTAACATTTTTAAATTGAGGAGGATATTTCATTTCAGGATCTAGTCTAACTTCAGTGTCTGTTTTAATACCAAGCTGCATGGCCTGAGCAATCGCATTAGCAGTTGAGTCTGGTCCAGTAATAACTTTGGGGGAGTTCGTATTTTCTTGCTCAGGATCCCAAATCTCTGACTTTGCAGAATCAACAATACTTAAAAATTCCTGCAGTTCTTTTTGTAGTTTGAAAGCTTCGTTATCATGATGAAAAAACATTAACATTTTTAGCAAAGCCCCCGTGTCAAGCATTAGTTGCTGGGTTTGAGACACTATTTGGTGCAGTGCTTCTACTAGGGCCAAGTTTTCATTAGCACTGCCCTCGCGTAGAGTCCATTTTCGTCTGTTGGCTTTACGACGACTCTTACCTGACCGACCTGATGACTTTGAAGTTCTAGACGATTGAGAATCTGTGCTGGAAAGCTGAGAAAAGGTTACACTCATGCCCGTAGCACTGCTTGTATCGGAAAACAAATCAGCATCTGCCACACCATCACCATCTGCTTCCAGGAGCTCCAAGCGAGCTTTCTCTTTTTGTTCCCTTACAATAGCTAGCCTAGCACGATGGTGATCAAAGTCTTTCTTCAATTTCTCTATCAAACTAGTTTGGTTTTGGAAAGACTCGAGCAAAGAGGGCTTTAAATTGGTCTCAATAAAATCTGTTCTGCCATGTTTGTACATGAGTCTCAGGGCCTCTTCCCAGTGACATCCCTCTACTAGTGTAACAATAGCTTCTTCTATGTTACTGGCATACTGTTCGTACAAACAAGCTGCTTCAACATGCTGATGCTTTAGCACCAAACGTTCTGCAAGCTCGGTACAAATTGAATTGGTAGCTTCTGGAGATTTTTTCAGCTGTGTTGCCATGATGATAGCCATTCTCCAGTTACACGCCATGGAGTAGCTTTGAAGAGCTTGTTCAGTATGTCCTGCTCTGTTGTACACAATGCCTGCTTCCTCGTCCTCTCCATGTTCTAGGAGATAGTCCCCATATGCCAGTGCGATCTCCTTATACTCTGAACTGCTTACAGAATACAATTGAAGAGCTTCAGAAAATAGATGCTGCTCATTCACAAGCTGTAAGCACTCTGCAAACTGCTCATTGCCACACTTACTAATATGATGTAGAGCGTTCTTATAGCGCTTCAGATATCTATCAATGGTGTATCTCTGGTAATTGGTTTCCATCTTTTTCAAGTTGTTCAGGAAAGGAAGATATTCCTTTGGATCCTTCTGGGATCTTTCAGCAACGACCACGACTAATTCAAAATCGTACATACCTAGAGCAACATCATACAGTTGGTTTACATCAACTAATAAGAGTAAATATTTCATCGCCTGTTCTGCCGTAACAACAGGGTTCGCCACATCCTTCAGTGACTGAATTCGTAGCAATGCAGCCTCCAATTCTGGTTCAGTCTTTTTAACGTGAGTTGTCAGGAGGCAAAGTAAGTACTTATCAGAATTTATTTCTTGTAATGTTTTGTTAAAATCATTGCAGATGATATCAATCTTTTTGGAAGACTCTGCAGCCTTATCGGCTGGTCTACATACTCTGTCATAGGCACCTGCATACATAGTAGTCGTCACATCTTCTTCGTGCAGCTCGGTAAGAAAAAGATTGATGTAGTTGACAGAATCTAGCTGCTTCACAAATTCTGCCACGTCTCCTAAGAAACTACCTGGGTTGTGATCATATAACAAATTGAGATTAAGACGATGCTTCCTCGCTATCCCGAATGCTGTTGCATACTGCCGGAGATTGAGGTTCTTCTTAATTGCAGACAAAATTAATGCTCTTGGATTGATAGTTTCAAGATTACCACGTGGCATTTGAAGAACCACCTTAGTATCATGTGCTAGAATAGAAACAATCCGACTGCCACGCTCCACTCTTCGAACATTTTCGTCAAGAGGTAGTGTTTTGTCATTCAGTAGGGTTTGAAGGGCTGCCACTTTTGTAGACTTGGAAATACATCTACAAGTATGGCTGTGTGTGGTGAGCAAAAGAAAATCATTATGCACTCCGAACGATGTACAATTATTTGATACTTCAAAATTATTCACGAAAAAACGAAATCTCTCAGTGAGTCCGAGAACAACTTCTTCTCCATCAAAATCGCATATTGCCATTTGTGTGCAAGGCTGAGGAAAAGATACAACCTCACCATTGGCATTCTCCCATGGAGTTGGAAAGTCGTCTGCTGACTTCATTTTCAAAAGTGTTCCATCTGACAGCTGTACCGCTATGGTATCACTGAGATGATTCACAGTCAAAGAATACACGGCATCTTCTATGGGATGCTCACACACTACCTTTATTGATTTTGTGTTGTCTATCAATTTGCCGTGACATAATACTTGACTTCCAGAAGAAGTCAAAATTGTAAACAACAGTTCATCTTTAGAAAGCCATGTCAAATGCTGTTTACTGACAAGTCCATAACATTCAACGGCATCTAAATCGAACGCATAAATATCTTTCAGATAAGGTGTAGTGCAGGTCATGTTGAAAGAATTACCACCGGCTGCCCCCACTTGGATGGTATTTGTATCACCTGAACCATTTTTTGCAAAACTATATAAATGGAAAGTACCATCTGTTGGTACAATAGCAAAATCAGTGCCACTTGGAGAGAATATAACTTGGTCAATAGGCATAGAGAGCTTGATATTATATGCTGATAATGGTGGTGGTACAATCATTTTCCCCATTGGTGTAATATGTAGTCTGTCACCATCAATAACAGCCACATTGGAATAATCATCATTAGTCATGCCACAGCTCTGGTGAACAGTCCATGCCCAAGAGTAGTGCAGATATTGTCCACTTTCACATGCAACATGTAATGTATATGCATGCTCGGGGTCCCAGATAACAGCAGATACTCTTTGTCCAGCATCGCCTGGGAATTCCATATTTTGCTTCAAATACCAGTGGTAGTTGCTTCTTGTCCATAACATAATATAGGACGTCTTAACAGTATTATCTGACCCATCTGTAACTGGTAAAGTTTCACACCACACACACAAAACCGTCGATTCCAGATTCCAAGAAATGTTCACCACCTTAACTTGATTAACAGAAAATGGAAGTGTGAATTCTCCATGACGCAGTCCATTCTTTTCAAAGAACACAATTTCATGCTTGTTTGGTCTTCGCTGGCTGGATGCTATTATACTGCCAGAAGGCTTCCAGGACAAAACATTCTCCAACCCGTCTACATCTTCACTTGTGGCATGTAATTTCCCCTCGCGCGTCCATAACTTAACCACCCGGTTCCTTTTTTGTGGGTGAATGTAACTGACTGCAAAAAATTGACCATCACCTCTCCATGTTAGTTGTGATTTATGATCATCCCAGTTGAAAACTTCTCGTGTACCTTTCTTTGTTTCTCTGGCTGCTTGTTTTCCTTCTGAGCCATGAAACTGAGTTTCTTTCTTTCCCCATCCAAGAGCAACAAATTCGCCTTCAGCAATGTGTTCATCATCAATAGCTATCTCTGTTATTGGGTCAAAGTCTTTAGTCATAAGGATCAGAGTTCCCTTCCCCGTAGCCAGAGTGAGCAGTTCCATATCAGGGCTCCAACTCATGGCATGCAATCCACCATCAACTGTACCAACACACTCTAGTTGAGGCACACCAGTCTGACAGAGTAACAGGTCCCCTGCGCTTGTAGCAGCACAGACGGCCATCTGATCAGCCAGGTGACATAGACCAATGATAGATATGCCATCGCCAATACTGGTACATCCAGACCCGGTCCATTCTGCACACCAAACAACCGTTGATGACTTTGCATCTAGCTTGCATAATCCATTATCTGTTGCACCATATACATGACCAGTGTCATAGTCCACACATAGTTGATAGCAATGTTTTAGCTCAGCCTTATCCTTTACAGAGACACACTGCAGAAGCTTCAAATTTCTCATCTTAATGCTGTACCTTAGGCCATATGCATGTATGCATGTACGCACGATCTGAAAAAAAATTAAATAAAAAATAGAAATGTGTTTTAATCATCAATTTGAATGGTCTAAGAGAATTATCAATGATACTAAGTTATAGAGGAAGCCTTGCAGAAGCTTAAATAAAATGTGCACTTTTAGTGCATTTTGCTCAATATATTTGGCCCTATAGCCCACCAAACATTTAAAGAGGTAAAAATCGACCATTTGTCCTGTTTCACTGGTATTTTGAGCAAAGAAAGACATAATAACATAGTAAAAAATTATGTTGTTTTTTAAGATTTTAAAAAATTGAATGCGCAAAATATATGGTGATATTTCATTTCAGCGATTCCCCATTACAGAAAAACAAAAAATACGTAAATATTACCATAAAAAAGCAAAGTATTTTTTGACATTTTTATTGTAAAAATGATAATTAAAGTTTGCAGAGATATTTTTAAATGACAAGCTGGTATGAATAACAAAAAATACATTTCCAAGATTATACCCTGGTGTCAGTTAAGATATGATACATTGTCTGGGTAAATCACATGGTTTTTGGCTGCGTGGCAAATAATGGATGATTTTCAGATTTGTTGTCCGACTGTACATCACGCTTTTATTTTCAATAATTTTATAAAGTTATGATGAAGCAAGTGCCTCAGATATTTCACATATTTAATAACGTGTCAAAAGGTGTGTCATTTGGAAAAATTATGCATTTTGTCCGAATTATTTACAAATTATAGCTATTTATATTTTGTCCGACTGTACGTCACTATTTTGAAAAGGTTGAAAATCTGAGAAAATGTCGAGCGTAGATTTACTTTACCTACCTCATGTCTTCTAAACAATAATTAGAATGCTTTTAAATAACTCAGGAATATTAGAGAGGAATAAAAACAAATTGACAGGAATTCATAATATTTTGCAGATATTTTTTTGCTCAGGCTATATAATTGTGGACTACAGATGAAGAAGTCCGCCTGAAATCACAACAGACTTATGTTGAAATGGTGCAATGAAGTTATTAGATCAATATAAATTCACATAAATTTTGTCGTAACACGTTAACAGTTCCATTATTTGTAGGCATACTACATTAGTATGATTGGCCTACAGTAACAGTAACAACCTTATATTGATGGGCATTCGTAAAAAGTTTGCATACCGGTCATAATAGCCCAAAAATTCACAAAAAGGATTTTCTATGTTTCAGATAATGTTGAGCTCAACATTTTTTATATTCTTTGATAGGTAGCAAGATCATAATTTGTCAAATACCTTGCAGTAGGCTTACTTATAAATATAGTCACCAGTAACCTGATATTTCATGATAGTTTATGTGAATTTATTCGGTCTGTAGACAGAGAAAATGAGTTACTGTACACTTGACCCAAATATATCGGATAACAAACTGAATCTGGGTGCAGACTTAGAAATTCCTGTTTTTGCTAAATTTATTCAATTCTAACAATTTTTGTTTCTTTTAAATATTTGCATTATCAAAAAATCCTTGACGCCGCCACAGCACTAGAAGCCAAGCTTGAAGCCCCTGAATTAGGGTACTCTTCATGCACAATTGTGGTTATCCTTTTCATAAAATTTCTCAATAATTTAATAATTGGTCATTCGATTTTCTCCCACCTCGCATATTTTCACTCCTTACACTTACCACATGCATATTACAAACTGAAAATGTTTTTTTTCTAATTACTTTAATAGTGTTATCATATAATATATTGTTTGAAACAGTCTTTATCTTCTGTTTTGTACTTTATATCATGTTTGTATAGGAAAATACACCTTAAAGCCACTCATGTACACCCTTTACATGCTAAGTTCAGTCTTTCATTGGAAAAAAACTATATGTTTAAGCCTTGCGGTTTTTTGCGTCATTTTTTAGAAATGATACAGTATATGATACAAACATTTTTAATTCTCTGAGGTAAAGTTGATTTTGTGCTGTTTTGTCAATGTTGGTGAAACAAAGTGGTACCAACTTACATGCTTTATGCATGTAGTAAAAATGAATGCAATGCAATCAGTCATTTATTTTTTATTGTGCTCACAAGGGAAGCCAGTCAGATAAGCAAATATTAAACCAATGAAGGCAATTCACAAACATGAAGTCTGTCTCTAAACATTACCCCTAAATAAATACCCCTCTCACCAAAAAATTATGCAAAATATGAAAATAGACTATGTCCACTGCCTTATGAGGAAGTTCTGGAGGCCATCATTGAGGTCGTTTGGACAGAGCAATGTAGGAATCTCTAAGAATTGAGATACCCGGGGAAGGCTGCACTAGTTTGCCCAGGGTAAAACCTGAGTGAAGCTTTGTTTGCCAGCCCTACGCTACTTCATGGGGCGCATCGAAGGTAAAAATGGAAGTTTCTTAGCCTAAAGGATGAAAATCCATCAAAATTGTTCTTCTTCCATGACCCCCTTGTGGACTTTAAAAAAAAAAGATAACCAGGGGCCTGAGGCTATGCCCAAATTTCTGATTGTTATGTGCATATGTGGTATATTTGCTACTGTTATTGTATTGCGGGGCACTCGTTAGGTGCCCTGATGTATCTGAAAACTCTCAACAGGGTCATCATCTCAGTAGTTTTCTTCAGCTGCTTCAAAAAGTTCAAGTGTCTGGGTGATGTTTTGGATTTTGTATCCCTTTGTCAATTTGCAACATTGACATTGATAATTCAGCTCAGATTTTAGTCTTGCACAGTATTTTTCTTGCTCGGTGAAAAGAGTGGAATGTGGTCAAATATTTCTTTTAGCATGTCGGCAGTTACGAAAAAAGGGTCAGCATTATTTTATAGGACAATTTTAATTTTTTTGTGATGTATCTATCTTAGAATTAGACGCTTCCATCTCGGATGTTGATCTCGCATGGCATTTTTCTAAACTAGTAAAAACAATAAAATGTTGTCTAATATTCATTTAAATATGTCTACAATTGTGAACAAGAGTGCTGACGCTAACTATATCCCCCACCATTAATTAAAGTCAACAATGGCCTCAAAGTCAAAGGTTAGAAATTATGTCAAAGATCATGACCATTAAAAAGGCACAATCCAGCAAAAGCTTTCCGAGATATCGTCCAGAAACTGAACTTATCATCCGCCATCAATTAAAGTCAATAATAGATACAAAAACAAAGGTAAAAAAAATAGGTCAAAGCTCATAACCTCAAAAGGCACATCATGTGTGTGTGCAATATGAAAACAATCCAGCAAAAGTTTTCTGGGATATCGTCCGGAAACCGAACTTATCATCCGCCATCAATTAAAGTCACTAATCATCTCTAAATTGAAGGTATAAAATTAGGTCAAAACGCCTTATAGGCACATCTACATCCCCTAAGGCTTGTGTGTGAGCAATATGAAAACAATGCAGCAAACGCTTGGCAAGCTATCATCCGGAAACTGAAGTTATCATCTGTTATCAATTTAAGTCAATAACACCACAAAATCGAATGTAAAAAATCAGGTGAAAACCGCCAAAATGCACATCTACACCGCCTAAGGCATGAGGATGTGCAATATGAAAACAATCCAGCAAACGCTTTGTGAGATATCGTCCAGAAACTGAACTTATCAATAATCAAAAATTCAAGTCAATAATAAACGCCTAAAAATCGGAAGTAAAAAATCAGGTCAAAACCCCCAAAAGACACATCAACACCCTCTAAGGCATGAGAGTGTGCAATATAAAAACAATCCAGCAAACGCTTGGCGAGATATCAACTGAAAACTGACGTTATCACCCGTCATCAATTTAAGTCAATAAACGCCCAAAAATAGAATGTAAAAAATTAGGTCAAAGGTCAAAACCCTCAAAAGGCACATCAACACCCCCTAAGGCATAAGGGTGTGCAATATGAGAACAATCCAGCAAACACTTTGCGAGATATCGTCCGGAAACTGAGGTTATCATCCGTCATCATTCTAAGTCAATAAACGCCCCAAAATCGAAGGTAAAAAATTAGGTCGAAGTTCGAAACCCCTAAAAGGCACATCTACACCCCCTAAGGCATGTGAGTGTGCAATATGAAAACAATCCAGCAAACGCTTTGCAAGATATCGACCGGAAACGAAACGCAAGCCAGACATGGTGATAACAATATCCTCTGCAGCCTAAATGTATTAGGCATTTAAAAAAAAAATTATTATCCTCATTTTTCACCAGTAGGTACATTCAAGAAAAATATTTTGGTGTTTTTCCATGTCTTTTTTCAGGATTTATGTGAATTTGTGAGAAACTGTAGGCCCTAATAAAAGGCATATTTTTCTTTGCTGTTTGTTTGCTCTTTTTGCTCACTATTACTGGTAGAAAGAAGCCATCATTGTAGAATAAAGGACTTATTTGTTTTGAATGGCACTTTTGTCACCTGTTCTGGGGGTTCTCATCATTAGATTTCTTACGAAAAATTATGCCAGCTCTTGCCTTTAATTTCATAATAGCTGCAACAAATGCTTAAACTTGTTGAAGAGGTAAGTGGAACAGGCATACTGCGGCCCCTTCTGACAATTTTTTTTACACAGGTGTCATTTTTTAATTTTTGTAAAAAATGCAAAAAATGAAAAAAAAACTAAGTCCACTGCCATATGAGAAAGTTCTGGAGGCTATCATTAAGATCGTTTGGACAGAACAATGTGGGAATCTCTAAGAATTTAGATACCTGGGGAAGACTGCAGTAGTTTGCCCAGGGTAAAATTTGGGTGTTTGCTGGCCCTACGCATCCTCATGGGGCGCACCGAGGGTAAAAATGGAAGTTTCATAACTATAAGGATAAAAATCCATCAAATTTTTTCTTCTTTCATGACCCCCTTGTGGACTTAGAAAAAAAAAATAGATAACCAGGGGCCGGAGCCTATGCCCAAGTTTCTGATTGTTATGTGCATAGCCACTGTTACTGTATTGCGGGGCACTAGTTGGGTGCCCTGATGTATCTAAAAACTAAAACTTCCAACAGTGTCATCATGAGGGTGCATATGGGTGAAAAAACAAATCGAACGAGTGGCGAAGCGCTTGTTCTTAGAGGTCGAACACTAAGGATTTCAGTTTATAAACTTATATCTATTTTTATCTATATTTATATCATTTTTCCCTTATAAAAAGTAAATAGTGACGCCAAAAAATGGGTGAAAAGTGAAGTGGGAAGACACCATAATTTCCAGGACCTATGTGCACCATCATCATCTCAGTAGTTTTCTTCAGCTGCTTCAAAAAGTTCAAGTGTCTGGGTGATGTTTTGGACTCTGTATCCCTTAGTCAATTTGCAACATTGAGGTGGACGTTTTTATAATTCAGCTCAGATTTTGATCTAGCACAGCCTTTTTCTTGCTCGGTGAAAACAGTTGAATGTGGTCAAATATTTCTTTTAGCATGTTGCTAGTTACGAGCAAGCTGGGACTGAAGTCCTAAACCATACCCTGCCATAAATTAGGTCAGAGTTTTTTGCAGTCACAAATATTTACAAAGTCGACTAGTGGTGGCCATTTTGATTTTCAGTAAAATCACTTGCACATTATTTGATGACTTCAATTTTTTAGTTTTTGCGCCCACAAAAAATCATGAAGTTCATGCATGGCGGCCATTTTGAATTTTCGTAAAACCTTGAAAAAATAACATGCACATGTCCATATCGTGGGGAATGTGATTGTGAAATTTGAATAATTTACAACTTTGATTTTTTGCGACCCCAAAAAAATTGAAATTGATCCGTGGCGGCCATTTTGAATTTCAGCAAAACCTGCACATCTCCATATTGACTTCTGGTATCCATTTTGAATTTTGGTAGCATGTTTAATAAATCAATTGCACATCCACATTTTGCTAGGACTGTGATGTTAAAATTAGAAAAAAAATTACCAAACTAATTTTTCGAGTTTTTGGGGCCACCAAAATATTAAAGTTGGTCTGTGGTGGTCATTTTAAATTTCAGTAGTACCTTGAAAATGGCACCTGCACATCTCCATATCAGGCATATGGGGCAGGTGGGGAATGTGAAAGTAAAATTTGAATAATTTCTGACTAAGTTTTTGTGCCCACAAATCTTTTGCAGTTGACCTCTGGTGGCCATTTTGAATTTTGGTAGCATCTTTAAAAAATCACTTGCACATCTCCATGTTGCTAGCCATGTTAAAATTTCAAAAAATATTAACCAGTAGTTTTTGCACCCACAAGAAAACGTGAAACCGGACGCCAACCGCTGGGGGGCAATTCCATAATTTCGGACGTAAACTTCGCACACTTCACCCAATTGCCAAGCTCAAAATAAAATGAGCAGAGAATAAATTTATTCATTAATACATGTGTCTGTGCTACCTTAATGATTTGGCATAGTAATTATTACTGGTTACAGTTCCACTTTTGGAAAATATGGGAAAAATAGCCGGTGTCGGACGTAATCAGAGAATAGCCATTTTTTGTGAATGCAGTGTTGTTATCAAATTTTCTGTGATTTGTGCGACTTTGTACCATATTTTTTGGTACAGTTTAATTAATAAGTATTGTGTGATTGTAATGATAAGCAACATAGTTCAATCCTGTTCAATTTGTTGAAACAGGAATAAAGTAATCATGGTGTCGGACGTAAACTTTTTCGGTGTCGGACGTAAATTTCTGAAATGGCCATTTGATTTTATGGATATAAGAGATAATAAGCATAATTTGACAACCTAAAATTAAATATACACAACTAGCAATGAAATGAACATTTTTAATCTTTTAATTTAACAAAAAATATATTGAAGAAGTAACTTTTTAAATAATAAAGAAATATCAATAATTTGTGCATGAATTTTTATCAAACCGATTATTTTTGGTTAAAAAACATTATAAAAACACTGGTGAGAAGCAGCTTTCATTGGCTGCCAGGCCTGCCAGAAACATGAGGAACATTAATAGTTCAAAACTGCTATAAATTTAAATTGTCAATATCAACTATGTGGGCATGAATTTTTATTAAAGTCTTATTTTGCAAATAACAGTATCAGGTACGGGCCCAGCCGTTTTCAAATGGCAGCCCATTTAAAAACGACTGTGCGTTTACAAGCACACGCAGCGCACTTCCGACGAGTGTTTACAAACACCCGGGCGTTTATAAACGATTGGCTTCGATCACTTGTATGTACTGCCGTGCAAAGCCAAAAGGAAGTATCAGCTTACTTGTCAAGTAAGCAGATACTACCTTTTAGCTTTTCACGACAGAATAGAGAAGGGACCAGCCCCATAAAATGACGAATTACAGCGCATAACTTCATATGAATTGGCAATATAAAGACGTAGTTTAGTTAAGTATATAATAATCTACATTTTAGTCGTTTTTTGAATGGTAAATTCTAGCAGAACTGACATAGGAAGTGGGATAAATCACAGAGCTCCTGGATTGTATATAGTTTTTGTGCACTAAATTGTGTGTACAAAAAAGATGCCACATAGATATATACAAATGCTGCATACAATTTGACCATCACTATATCCACCACCTCATGGTATTAGCAGAGTGTACCCCCAATGTACACATTTTTTTAGCAATGACACTTTAAGAAGGTGGGGGGGGGGGGGGGTCAGTAGTCAGAAAATCTATTTTTCACTATTTTCACCAATTCAAGCATTGTAGTTCACGGATTGTGCTTTGTCAATTTATACATTATACCGAATCTGGTATAATCAAGAGAAAATAGCTGATTCTATGGAATAAAATGTACAGTTAACCAGTCATATTGGCCGACCGTTTATAAATGACTGGGTGTTTATAAATACTCGCCGGATATGCATTGCGAGTGCTGATAAACGGTGGTTTTTAAATGGACGGCCATTTAAAAACAGCTGGCCCGGACCTAATTATACAAGCACTGGTTCGAAGCAGCTTTGCTTGGCTGCTAAGAACAGTCAGAAACATATGTGCAACATCAGTATTTCAAAATTTCTGAAAAATCAATTGTCAATATCAACAATTTGTGCAACTGCATGAAGTTCTATCATTTGAAGTCTAAATTGTAAATATCATTTAATTAATATTCAAGCACTGGTGCGAAGCAGCTCCCATTGGCTGTCAAAACTGCCAGAAACATATGTGCAACATTGATATTTCAAAATTGCTGAAAACCTAAATTGTATAAACAATTTGGGTATGCATTTCTATCATTTGAAGTCTTATTTTGTAAATAACATTCTAAAAGCACTGGTGCAAAGCATCTTCCATCAGCTGCCAGAACTGTCAGAAGCATATACATGTGCAACATTAATATTTCAAAACTGAAAATATTTCAAAAATTTAAATATTGTCTCATACGGTCAGCAAACATTGCTGATAATCAAAATGTCAAAATTGACCATTTTAATTCATCCGTGCCCACCAACAATTGGGGCATAAAATGTTATGAAAGCATCCCTTCACAAATAGCATTATATTATGAGCACCAGTTGGTGACAAACAACTTCCAATAGCTCCCAGATATATTTTTATATGGCAGAAAATGTAAATGTCCTCCATGGCCAGCAACAATTAGAGCATTAATTTTCTTTAAAACATCCTTTTGTAGCCTACATAGCATATATGATCAGTGACAAGAGGAATTGTTGCCAGAACTATGCATGACATTGATTTTAACATTAAAATTTGAATACATTTTATAAACTCTCCTGGAAATTTTTCCCCGTCATAGTTTACGCCCACCCAGTCTCCAACATTTAAATCAAGCACAATATCATATAATCCGTCATTGGTCAGTACTTCATCTTCATCAGCAAAATTACCTTAGTACCGGTACTGTATTTAACATATTTGAACCTTTATCTGAGGCGATACAGAAATCTCACTCACAATTATGTTGTTCGGACCACTTGGCTTAACACAATGTATTTTTAGAGTGTTGGGGACTGAGACACTCTTTTATAATTAACATTTTTTTCGGATTTGTAAGGAATTCCTCAAATTTGCCATGCACAATATCAAATTATATGAAAGACACTGAGCACTACAAATACCGGTACATGTATTGTAGGCCTACTTCTGTGGTGTCGGACGTACAATGGTAAACACCTACGAGGTCCATAATATTAATTTATCAAATTAATATTGTAATGGTGTGCATTAAGATTGATAATTATATTAAAAAAGTAATGACCTATTATTTTTTTAAAAAACTAGGGCTTAGTTTTTAATTCTTTATTATATAATATATATATATATATATACAAGTACGGTACAGTATGTTTGTGCGTTGGCTATGCTAAAGTATGAGCATGTCTCATTTAGATTAAAATCCAATAAAGCAATGTGCATAGCTTCTTTAGAAAAAAACATTTCAAGAATACTATCATGCATATAAAAAAATATATTTCAATTGCATACCGTATTTCATTGTTTGATAGGTTACCAGTACTTACATGTATGAAGTTATTTTTAAATGATAATTATTTTAGATTTATCTTATTAAACACATTTTAAAACATTCAGTTGACCTAAATAATAGCTGGGATGAATTTAAATTTATAGGATTATGATCCTTAGACCCTTTCAGCAAATTTTCTCAATTACAAAAACAATAAATGAACCAGTTGATCATCTTTTTGAGTGATCCCCATATGGTGTCGGACGTAAACCTAATTTCGGTGTTGGACGTAAAATTTTTAACTCGTAGTTTCCTGAGATTTAAAATGCCACCAAGATTATGTGACCACATTAAAATGTTCATGATAGCTTTCTAGCTTTACAACTAAGGTATGGAATATATCCGGGTAAAGCATCAAGCACACAATAGAAATACGATGTTTTTCGGTGTCGGACGTAAAATATCGATAGTGACATTCTTCGAAATTGAAAAAATCCCTTTTTGTCACAATATCAAGTAAAATTTCTGGGTATTTTGTCAAGGCATGCATATTTGTTAAAAATATAAAATAGCCTGAGATTATTTAATACATTTTTTAATGTAGTTCCCTGCCAGTGAATATGTAGCATATTTTTCACATTTTTTATACAAAATAATTCAATATCTTTACAATCATCCGATTTTTTTTTATTTTAGCTTTTTCTTGAAACAAAAAGTGGTACCAATACAAGGAACATCTTGTCTGAGAAATGAAACATCTTTTTTAATGATCACTCAGTTTTTTAATTTTAGTAATGTGGTTGATGAATTTATGGAATTGCCCTGGGACTGAAATCCCCCTTGCCCTACGTGCGAGGGATAAAAAAGGGTTTACAAGCATAATTTTATAGGACAATTTTTTTTTGTGATGTAAGAAGTGCATTCCGGTATTTATGATTAGGCCTAGGCCTAGGGTGCCCCCGCAAGTTATCACTTGGACTTGGTCTTGAGAAACGACTGCAAAATAGGTATGAAAACAATTTTTCAATTAGTAAGAATTACAGTCTGGATATTTAAAGCCTAACTGCTAAAGCCCAAGTTTACTAAGTAAAGGTCAGATATTTGCAAAATGGCGGGATCAGCTGTCCAAATACGACAGCGGCTGACGAGTTCTTGTTGGAATAGAAACTTATCGACCCGCTGCGAGCTAATTTCGCAGCTGTCTGTGGTGACCTGCTCCCCGGGCCTGCTCCGCAGGGCTACAGCGACTCTAGGCGAGGGGCTTGGTCCTGGGCTTGGCATGCTTGGACTTGGACTGGTCTTGCTGGAGAACGTGCAATATATGAGCGATAATAGAGTAGCTAACCAGTTCGGTCTAAAATAACCATCTTTCAAAACGTTTTTTACTATTATTCAACGCAAAATTTGCAAAAAATAGTTACAATTCATACTTTTGAGTAACTAATAAGACGTTTGAAGTACTTTCAGTGCTGGGAAAGAGCAATTTAGACACGGGATTTAATCCCACGTAACAACCCGCGATCACACGGTACGTCTAAAACATATGAATAAACGAAACGAAAGGAGATAAATAGGCCTGGCAGACCTGTAACGGATAGCTAGTGACACCCGATCTCCTTGTAGGATTGGCCTATTTTACAAGTGCGAGATTATTAGCTCCTTTCCAAACTGAAATAAGTCATGAGCTCTTAGCTCTCAACAAAGATCGTTATCTTGTAGGAAAGATCTTTTTACGTCAAGGTAACACTGAGTGTGGTTATTTTAATCCAATGGGCAAAAGTAACCCACCATTTTTGTGTGGTTATTTACTCGTTTATTTCACCTAGTATATCATATATTACAGCAATTTAATGGATCCGGGACTAAAGTTACCCGATTTGCATTAAACTACAGATCAAGTGATTTTATAAAAAATGATATGGGGCCATGCTCGTCATATCTTAATATCTGTTTATGTATCATAGAGTGACAATATTTGGTATCTAATCCTACTAGTTTCGGCTCACCACGTATAAGTTACACACCCTTTCAAATGGAGAGAATGGACTAATAGACAAGTAGGGGCGTTTCAAGACAAAATTAACGATATTGGCCTACACCTTTGCTAAGCACATAATAGCCTATGCGAAGGGGTGTAGGGGAGGCTTGGGAGAGTTGGGTCACAGGGAGAGTTGGGCCACCCCCGATATCACAGTAAAGTGAAGCATTATGACCAGGTGCTGCCATCTAAAGAATCAACAACACATTACCTATTGTTTGATGTGACCAGCTTATCTAACCCTTGTTCAGTGACGATTTTGTGTCAAGAAATCTATTAGCCCCTATATTGAAAAAATTGTAAAAAATTGAATCGAAGGTAAGCAATTTGTTAGCATATCAATAGTACATAGTAGAATGCTCTTTTGTGGTGTGTAATATACATATGGTAGGCCTACTCCTCTGTCATCAAGGCATTTAAGGAATAAATATCGTCAAAAGCCATTCTTTAATTTTGATTTTAACAAGAAATGCGGATATAGGGAGAGTTGGGACAGTCAAATGTGGGAGAGTTGGGACACTATGGGAGAGTTGGGTCATGGTCATGGAACATATGACACTATGTGGGGGAGTTGTGCCATGCCACGATAATTTGCTTTATCCATGACTATAGTGATAAAGGTGTTCATAAATAAATTGCTCCTATTTTTTTCTTGTGTTGTGTATATTTTGTGTATCTGTACCGACATTCTCTATGTGACCCAACTCTCCCAGGCATGGCCCAAGTCTCCCCGAACATGGCCCAAGTCTCTCCACTCATTGGGAGAGTTGGGTCAGGAGAACATTTTTTTTAATCGCATTTTTTTTCTATGCAACACAATGCATGTAAAATAAAATAAAGTTCAGATTGTTTGGCATGCTCTGTACTTCGCAAAACCACAGGAAACAGTATAATATGACAAATGGGAAAAGCATACGATGGCAAAATATAAAAAGTGGCCCAACTCTCCCAAGCTTCCCCTAGACCTAACATTTGAGGCTGTGTACGTCTGTGACATAAACTCATTTTGTAGGTTCTAGGGAAAGTTACCTCCAGGGCTAAAGTAGCCCAGCTCTACGCTGAGTAAAATTGCTGCTCAATGTCACTTTTTGAGCAAGACGAAAATTTAAGTGACTTTGACACATAACACGCTAAACGCAGTGACAATCAAAGATCTGAAGAAGGGGGGGGGGCAAGTGTTCCGGAAGCTCCACTCCAAGATTTTTTTGGTAAATTTGGGGTAATTTTATTTGGCAATAAATGAGGAGACAGTGCAATCTGTAGATAGAAAATGAATGAATCAAGTTATAATGATGCGTGAGAGTGATTGGGCACAAATGGTTGATTTTTAAGCGTTTTCAGTCAATCTCTCGATCAGGGTTTTTGGGCATGCCTGGGAGACGGTGGGGGTGAGGGCCCTAGGGTGGTGGTTAGCCCGCTGCCTTTCATGCTAGAGTTCGAGATTTGTTTTCCGGTCTAGGTGGTTTGAAAGAAACATAAATGTTTCTTCCACATCCACTCGTAAAACTCAGTTAGTGTGGTCGACCTCAGACCTTCAGGGTTTGAATTTCGAATCCTGTGTATGGAGGGCAGTGTCATCTAACGCATCTCACCATACTCAGGAGGTTCTCCTGGCCCAATTGAGCCCGTATGTGCACAAAAGTGGCCTAAAGCCCCATTCATTTAATTTGAGAGACTGTGGGAGCTTTACTCCCAGATGTGAAAGTCCATACTGCAAGAGACCTGGGTTTGGCTTTGCAATTTAATGCTGAAACGTTGTGACATTTCACTCAGTTCCGCTATAGTCCTAATGAGATAGTGTGGGGACAGCAGCTCATTCTCTTTTCGTCGACGAGACCATTCGGGTTTCCGGAACTTCCCGAACGGCACCGTTTACGCTAAGATTTTTACCGCCAAATCTCGAGTGCGCACACGACTCTCAACCTAGGCATTGTGGAGGACGGTCGCATCGTCTGATCCACGCAGCCACAACCTCGTGGCTTAGGGCCGTCACGTCTCGTCCGGATCTGTGCACAACGTTTCATATCAAGACAAACTATATTTGAATAAAGAAGGATTACAATGGAGTCATCCTATTTGTGTTTACCGTCGTCCAGACGGGGATAGAGTGAGAAAGAGAATCGGTAGCTGAGTAGAGCGGTCCGCCCACCAGGTCAGCGCACATCACCCCGCAGCCTGATAATAGGGCCCATAGTAACAAAGTTGCGGGGTAACTCCATGCATCTCAATTCTTTTGTGGCCACATCAGTGATCATTGATGTGAGAGGTACATCAGCTCCACTGTTGAGCAGAGAAACTTGAAGAATGCCACTAAAATTATTGTATCTGATCATCCTGAATGGTTGTTGTAGACTAGCCGGCGATTCCATGCTACACAGCATGCAACAGACGAAACTCCCTATGTGCTGCCTTTGTGGGATTGAGTAAGTAAATGTGTTGCTTAAATCGACGCAATCGGGCTAAAATCATTAAAAAATCAGTAATTTTATTTAGGCTTCTTAATATGACCATTTGATGTAAACATGTCCATAGACTAGAACTCCAAAAGTTTTTAATTTTTTGTTTTGCGCATTTACAAGTCAAGCGAGATATAGAGACGAAATTCCCGTATTTCTTATTTTAGATATGCATGCATTTAAAGGATTTTTAGTGCTGAAAAATAAAATCAGTAGTACCAGGGAAACGCTGAGCCGTCTTGGTGTGGTAAGTTGTGACATACACAATGGCACAACGTAGTCAACGTAACCTCTTGTCACCGTCGGATTTTAAAAGGTGTCTTATCTGTGGGCCCTAGGCCAAAAGAGTTGGTGGGCCCCAATAGGCAGGTGGTCTGGGGGCCGCAGTTGACGGTTTTTGGATAACTGCAATTATATTAGTGCCTTCCTAAAATTAACACTGATATATAGAGTCCTGTGTGTGAGAAAATGAGCATGGA
The DNA here is from genome assembly GCA_964017125.1 of Flabesymbios commensalis. Classification (NCBI taxonomy): domain Eukaryota; kingdom Metazoa; phylum Annelida; class Polychaeta; order Terebellida; family Flabelligeridae; genus Flabesymbios; species Flabesymbios commensalis. Next base: position 24,828,418 of record OZ024910.1, read on the forward strand.
ACACGCGCACGGGAAAAAGGTTTCAGTGGTTCCCCAAATGTGGTGGGCCCTAGGCCAATGGCCTACTAGTAAATCCGGCGCTGGTCAGTCTTTTAAATAATTTCATGCATCTAAATATATCATTATCATTATCATCATATGAAATGCTGAAGTAACACCGGGGACAATTTAACGGACTAAACCCCAGAACATTACCACACTTCATTGCAGAAATACTTTTTACTGTCTATGTGTTTCCAAATAACAAATTATGTAGACAAAAAATGACGTAATTTCTGGAATTGTTCTTCTTCCCCAATGGCTGTCATTTTAAATTATGCAATGACAGAAGCCTTACAATGTTAAAATGGGACCAGAATCAAATTTCTCGTGAAACATTATGCAGAAAAAAGACGGTCAGTATGAACAGCGAAAACAAACGAGAACAACAGAACAAGCGAAAACAAACCTCAACACAGCCTAAACAACAACAACAATCATTACGGCGACAAGGACGGGTGATCGACGTTTAACGGTTATCTAAACATACACCCTTTCGTCGCCTGTAGCTTATTATTAGACGACACAAATAAAATGTAAGAGGGATGACAACAACAGTTGATTGAAAGTAGTAAGATAACGGATACATGTTACACTGATTTATAAATAAATTTGTATACATACTACGGCAACATTCGTCTACATTGATATAGGCGCTTTAATAATGTAGCAGTTTCGAAGTTTCAGTAGTATTTACTAATCTAATTAAAAACATAATTATGAATACATACTTATGAATTCATACTTACAAATACGTATATATAAATATATAATATGGTAATCACACCAATTAGGAGGTAATGTAAATAACATTTAATTTATATATATATGTCGAACGTGACATCTAAATATATTAATTTTTCTAAATAAGGTCAAAGCAGAGCATCACTATCGCGTGAATCGACCGTTATATATAGCGGGCACTGCCATCAATATTTATATAGTCACTTTAATAAGGTAACAGTTTCAATAATATATACTAATCCGATTACTCCTTGAACCTGATAATGTAAAAAAAAAAATCGAATTTCACCATTGTGTTATTAGTTTAAACGACTGTTACCTTCTTAAAACATAGGGGCATATACATGGAAAATTACATGGCTAATACTTACCTTAGCAAAGCCGCTTTGAAGTTGTATTCGCCGTCAGGTGGGAAAACACAGGCGAACTTAACTCTTTTTCCTGCTCGTCCCACAGTGCATCATCCAGGGTAACACAACTTCGTGTCATCATTTATTTAAATGTAATGGTTACTTACAATTATATTTATATAACTACACCGTGTTATCCAAGTACCCCAATTTGTGTAATTTGGATAGATATCATTATACAATACTGTTATTTGTGACATTACCCTTCTGTTACTATTGCGTTCTCCAACTATTCAACCGTAATTCTGTATGTACACTGTCTATTAGTGTTATTCTGAAATATTGTGAAATAATAGAGTCGTGACTTCATGCCATGTAATTATGTTTGTATTGATTAAAACTACATTTTTATAATCGAATATTTATTAGATGTTACAGATATAATGTTATACTTTATTGTTTGTAGGGACTGAGAGTGACAGTGTTAACGCTGAGTTAACGTGATGGCAGCCGTAGGAGGGTGTGATCAACCAGAGGTGTGACTACGATTTGTGATCTTCAATTACTATTACGTTGTCAACACATGGTCAACTGTGAACGAGAAGCTGTGTAAACTGTGTTTTTTCAATTGCAGTTCATAATGACAATCAAAGAGAAGTTGCATAAACTTGGTTTGTCAATTTAATTTCGTAATGACAATCAAAGAGAGGCTGTGTAAACTTTTTTTTTAAATTGCAGTTCATAATAACAAATAATATCAATGAAAATCTGTATAAACTGCTTTTGGCAATTGCAGTTCGCAGTCATAGATACGTTGCAGGCCTAATTTAATTAAATTACGCAAATCTATTAAGGCCTAACCATGCATCCTTTTTTCTTTACAACTGACCTAAAGATACTGCTTCGTATAGCCACCCGCCCTCCCATGCCAGCCAAATATGATTTGTTTTCGCTCTTCATACATACATACATAGATACATGCATACATACGTACATACATACATACCTGCCAGAGGTTTGTTTTCGCTGTTCATACGGTCTAGTCCAGAGCCGGCATATAGGCCTAACACGCTGCGTCTGTTATAATTCTGCTATATTTCAATCGTATAAAACTTACATTGTGGGGATTAAAGGCCTACTGTCCAAATATCATAGTCTTTCCTTTTTTCAAATATTCACACTTAACACCTCAGCTCTGAATAATCGTTTTTACTCAGTCATATAACCAAGATAACATATAAAAATTGTGCTATAAAAAGTATTTGTAAATTATATGGACAGTATGTGAAGCACCTAGATGCTCGGATTTAGCTATGTTTGTAAGAAGACTATAATAAGTTCGTTATATACATTCCATATACTGCATGGACCTGCATGTTTGTTTTCGCTGTTCATACAGTCACTCACGTCAAGCGTGTTTGTTTTCGCTCTGTCATTTCATCTGATAAAATCTTCTATAATCATATGTGAAATATCTGCGTTTGTTTTCTTCCTGCCATTTATCATCTTACAAAATGATTTATTACTAGTTCTATATTAGTTGAATATATTAATAACTGTGTAATTGATTTGTTTGCGTGTTTGATACATCATTGACGCCACATACAGTCACGTTTGTTTTCGCTGTTCATACATCTGTGAAATATATGTGTTGGTTTTCTAATCTTTCTGCCATTCTGTTATTATAATATAATTTATATGATATTACTGTAGTTCTATATTATGTGACTGATTATATTAGCTGTTGTAATATTACCAGTTCTAACGGTATAGTAGGTAATTATATTAGCTGATTGTAGCGGTAACGTTAGTTCATACAGTCTCGTCTAAAGCCAGACTAGACACGCTGAGTTTGTTATCATTCAGCTATATTTCCATTATTTTTATAAACTTACATTGTGGGGTACTATATACCATCATAGAAATCAAAAACTAAATTGTATTTTTCGTTATTCATACATTCACATCCAATACACCAGTTCGAAAATAATTGTTTTCGCTTTGTCATATAGGATTATAGCGTAAATAACTCATAATAATCATATAAATATTGTTATTTAGGTATGATATGAATAGTATTCGCACATTTATAATTAAATCATAAGACTGCAGCATAGGCTACGCGGACCTGTTTGTTTTCGCTGTTCATACAGTCACGCCAAGCACTACCGCAACGTGCCGTTTGTTTTCGCTCTGTCATTTTATCTTATAAAACTTATTTTTCTACATTAATCGGGGAAATATAATTCGGATAATATAGGAAGAGGATATCAAACTGCCTAGACAATGACGGTGCAACACTTATAGATATTTTATGCCGTGTATCTTCATATATAGGTTTGTTTTCGCTTGTTCTGTTGTTCTCGTTTGTTTTCGCTGTTCATACGAACCCGAAAAAAGATAACAGTTACAAAGAAATATAATGGACTTTCCTTAAAGTTAAAATTCAAGTATTGTATCAGGCGGCCATTTCCGATTTTGACAACAAAACATGAATAAGGCTTTAAAACTTGAAAGGAAGGCCTAAAATGAGTTCCCAGTGAAAAAGAGGTATTACAAAATAATAATGTTAAATTCTTCGCATGTTGCAATTTTTATGGCGTCTGGCAGAAATTTTCGATTCTCGCAAAAAAACCATGTTCCACTCCTCGGAAACTTTGGGACTTTTGACAGATCATTAAAGGTGACCATCTAAATAACAACTGAAATTCTCATCTTTATATTATTTTTTCCCATCTCTGCCTTTAAATATGCCTAAAATTCCTAGACTATTGCCTTTGTTAGCCAAATTAAATCACGTTGTTGAAGTCGTTTGTATAAAAACAAGAAAAATAGAATCTGATTCTATTTTCCTTATATCATAAAAGAAAAACAGATTGTTTCTCTCGGTGACGATAGTTTATGTTTGTGTCTATACAGCACATTTAATTGAATGATAATGTTTAGGAGTTGGCCTATTGGTATTGCCTTTCCCTGGATCTGCTAATCTCCCTCCCATACATGATCAATAATACATGGCACAGTCTCTGTTCTGCCTATTTGTCTGCTGGTGGACGTACTGCAGCGATCTATTTGAGTTTCACCAGAGCTTTTGGTCCTAAATCCCATGCTGCCTCCCTGTCAAATATCATGTGCTTTTGAGATGTTACTGCATACTGCATAAGTGTGCTATACATATACATGCAAGGGTCTGAGAATGAGGGTCTTTTCTCCATGTTGAGGCTATTTTGGCATACCTCCAATACTGAGCAACCAACTTTATGTCCAGAGACCTCGGGAATATTTGCTCTATAATAGGGTTATTACCTCTAATATTTTTATAATGGTTCAATGCTATTACGACAACTGGGTACCCATAGTGTGGCAGGGGGAGATTTAGACCGGATTGATGAGGCTTAGAAACACTGAGAGTTTTTCAATCTATCAAATTACATGGTCAGACATAGAAAGTGGTAAATTATTTAATTTTTATAGACTGGAACCCCATCATCATTTTGATGACAAGGTGCCAATACATAGGCCTATATTGAGGTAAGAAAATGCCTTATACTGAGTTAAGAATGGGTAGCCTGTGCAACAGTCCTCTCATGGCTCTTTCACAGACAGCCAGCGAGCTCCCCGATAGAGAGGGAATTACTGTCTGAAGAACGGGACTCCCTTCAGGCTTGGTGTCAAGATTTCCCCAGTTTCTTGAAAATGTATGTTTTTGTATAACTTTTAAAAAATTGCAATCAACATAAATGGGCAACATTTCTTCAAATACATTTTTTTCAATGAACATAATTATAAACCAAATTCAACTCTGTAAAATTAAAATCCAAACTTAATAGAGAAAACAAAAAGACAACATTTATATAATTTTGAAAATGTGTTATTTTTATGATAAGAGAAGATCGTGTTTAGCATCACTTTTTAAACTGGACGTTCATTTATAAAGTGATTTGTAATATGTTTAAATCAGTGACAGTGCCATATCTGAATAGAAAATATGTGATGTTGCAAATGTCTACATGGGGGCAGGTGACAGGGCATGTAGGTTTTCTTTCATCCACCTAACAAAGGCAGGTATAAACAGAGTTTTTTCCCTTCGGGCTCTCCCTGGGGGAACCAACAATTGCCATTTTTCTCCATTTGAGATTGGACTAAAAGTTACAACATCCCAGGGTTACGGTAGTGCACAGGGAAATGTTTAAGTAAAATTAAATAGAAAAAAACATAGAAATATCACTGTGAATACAGTAACAAACAAGACAAAAATACAAAATCTCTTTTCCACATAAACCAGTTTGCTTTACTGCCATCAATATACAGATACAAACTGAATACGTTGACACAGAAGTAACCTGTACCCAGTAAACACGACACATTGACCCAGTGTTGTTTCCATGTTGGCCCATCGTCTGCGACGCTGACCCAACATGGAAACAACACTGGGTCAATGTCTCGTGTTTATTGGGTAGTCACATATTCTTCTACTATCTTTACAACACAAAAAAAATCATCACAGAACAGATATGTTTTTCTAGTCATATACCTAGGTAGCCATTCTATTAATGGTACACAGGACAACGTTATCCCATCACATGTTCACCCAATGTTAGATTGTTGTTGATCAATCTAACATAAAGTCAACGTCCTGAGTGTGTTGGGATGTGTACGAGCTAAAATTCAAAGAGTGCATTCATTATGACGTATTAACAAACCTTTTGACTTGACCTTCACTGGTTTGCCAAATACCTGGCTAGGGGAATACGGGGGTACATAATGTGAAAGGTTGGGGTTATTTTCACACAGGGACACAATTGAACACTAATAGGCTGACCCAATACAAAATCCATACATTGCTTTCTTCTTAATGGATCACATGTGACATAAACATGCAGTAATATGGTATAAATAGGGCATGACGAGACGAATAGGTTAATAAAGTAACCATACATCCATAAAAATCTTGAAATGTTTGTTTGTGCCACCTACTGCACTTGTAATATGTATACAAAATCAGTTTATGCCACTTCAAGTAAATATATATGTTAGGAATTCACCACTGGCCGCCAGAAATAACGATGTTGCTTGATGACAACATATCATTAAAATAATGTGTGGGAGGTCCATTCTTTTGATATAACCTTCAATAACTGATTGAATAAAGTCTTTTACATCGTTATTACCATTATTATAAAATATACTCTCTTCACACCTGTACAATAAAAATACAAGATAAATCTGATTAGTTTGATTTAGAATGGCGTTTGAGCTAACAACAGTGGAAACTTTTAAATTTTAAACTAGCTTAGCACTCACAGTGAATGAAAATATACAGTGACTGAAAATATGATGCAACTTTGCAATAGGGTTATTGCCGCAACTGACATATTACGTAAGACATATCAAAATAGCAGTGTGAAATTAAATGCTTTCGCAATAATTGGTTTCAGGGTTTCAATAAGAGGGTACCCCAGATACACAAGGCAACAACCTATTGTTAGATCAATGTTGGCCCAGCGTCTGCGACGCTGGCAAACATAGATCCAACAATGGGTCAATATCTAGTGATTGCGGGGTAGAGGCCAGCACAATATCCCGAGACTGTCGGCCTACTGATTACTTTTCAAGTACAAGTAAGCAATTACTGCTACATATTTGCCTTTGTATTGCAATATTACAACAGGTGTTCACTTACACAATAAACAGTCATAGGTGGTCTGACCACTGGGGGAAACTGATGACAGCCATGGTTTCACTCGTTACAAACGTTAGATTAGGTTTAATGAAGGATGACATATTTTTGTGTAATTGTATTAAACTGTTTTAACATTAATAATAAGAGAATGTTCACCATAACATATGTACAAGGTGTCAATTTTTATATTATTCTTCAACGTGCCAAACATGACTACAAGCATTTTATTGGCACTTTTAATAGCACCTCCCAGCATACAAGAGACTGTGAACCAACGCTGATTTAATGTTGGGCCACTGTCATCGACATTGGCCCAACATTAAATCAGCATTGGTTCACAGTCTCTTTGTTTGCTGGGCTTTCATAGGTGGAATATGTCTTCAATCAACAAAGTCAAAACAAAATTATCTGGCGCTCGACTTGATAAACATCGATAATCATCACTCACTTTTAAGTTGTGGATTGTAAGACACAACTTCCAACTTATAAATTTATAAAACTTATAAATTTATGAAACATTAAAGGTGATCTATCACCCGTTATATGGTTTGAATAATAATGTTCTTATATGGGGTGATTGACTATCATGTGACTCTCTCAGAGGGTCACATGATCGCCAATCACCCCATATAAGGAAACACTTGTGCCCCATCTTGTGACAACTTTGATTTATTTGTCACAAACTTATTCATACCATATAAGGGGTGCTGGATCACCTTTAAATGAGTTTGTTATTTAAATTCAAACTATTATTTTATGAACACTGTTGAAGGATTGTAATTATAATAGGATAAATAATCATATCATATTTAGAACTAGTAATTATTTTTCATGCTCTTTAAATAATTTTCAGTTCGAGGCATTTAAACATTATATTTCGCCCATTAATAACCCTTAGAGCTCTGATGTATACAAATAGTATTTAAACCCACGTCAAGTTGTGTTTTGTTTTCGAGATCCATAACTTTAAGGAGCTGAAATATGCTTACCGGTATTTTAAAATTCATGTCATAATAACAATCTCTCCCACAGATTTACGATATTTCACTTTTAATAACTACTACTGGGTAACCAAGTGCTAAGGAAAAAACAATAGATCATTATAGTTGATATATCGTAGGCTTCAGATTGTTTAATATGGCCTTTTCGACCAACCCGAAGTATACGATATATCATTACTTGTACGAGAATACGGGCCCAGAGCTCTAAGGATTAAGTGATCAATACCATAAATGTATTTGTAAAACCATTTCAATAACATAGCCCAAGGGTAAGTGCTAACAGTACTTTACAAAACCATAATTTAAACCCATCATTATCTCAAACCACTACATGTACCATAACAATATTTTGTGTCAAATGCAATGACCCCATCAGAAAGACATTATAATTATAAAAACTGTAATCATCTGTGATAATACAGAAAATAAAGAAAACATATCAGTTATTGCATAAATACCATCATGAAAATCAAACAACAGTGTAATTTTATGATTTTTATGCACGAGTGTGATTAATTTACGTTTCCCAGCTATAGAAGCTAATTTTCAGTTACAAATCCACATTACAACTGCATAGCATGCTTTTAAATAATAGCACATTTGGATATCTTGTTGATCAGTCAATTACATAATTATGTATCATATGGCAAGAATATAAAATGCACAATTTTGCACAGAAACAACAGATATTGATTTATACCAGGTAATATCTCACTGTGGTACTATAGGGTCGTATCTGCCACTTGTATAGTCATGGTCGTCCAATAGAGAAATAACGATTCTTTCACAATAGGTGGCAAATTAACGAACCTGATGCAGACAAGATGGGGATGGCTCAGTTGTAAAAGAGGCAAATTACAAATATGAATTGAATTCTAAATCAAATACTTGATGCCACAACAGAGGCTAACACTATGGACGGCACACACAGAAAAAACAAAATGATACCTCAATGTCGTCTTAACACTTCTGCTGCTCAATTGCTTGTTTCAAATTTTCATTCATTTAACCCTTTAACCGCCGGTTTCGCATATATTTGGGTTTTCATTTTTTATTAGCACATTAAGTACCACATTTTAAATATGTTAAAGATAAAATGTGACATCAACCACCAAGAATTGAAAAGAGTTGATCTCCATTTTGTCAAATCTAAATAATTTTCACTCACTTGAAGTTGTGGATCGCGTCAGCGAGACAACTTCAAGTGGGTGAGAATTCAAATCAAATAATTTGGCGTTAAAGGGTTGAAGCTAAATTCAAATGACAAAAAATATGTCTATTTATAGAAATGTACATATTGCAAATTAAATTATTAATGAACAGAACATGCATCACAAAAATCTGTGTTATTCTATTAGATTTGAAACAAGGTTGAAACTTTATATAATTATATGATCTCATCAGTGCAAATGTTAACATTGATAAAACATCTCAGATAATACACAGCAGCTGGTCTATATGTCATATAATTTAGACACTATCACATAAATCTGCTTGACGTAACCATGTAAAGACCCAATACCGTCAACCTTTATCACACAATGTCACCTTAAACCCTGTCAAGCCTGGTAATTAACCCTCTAGTTTAGACCCTACAACGCTGAATTATTTTGTATAAACAATGGAGACCCAAGGGTTTTATCAATTTAAAATCATCATACATTCCTCGGTTAGTTCTTCTCGCTTCATTTGAATACCTATGTTATGGGTCTACGGTTACTAGTAATATCTTAATTCTTTCAGTGCGGACCAACTTTATACCTTCGATTCTGACGTATGGAGACGGTCTCCGCACTGAAAGGGTTAAGCACTACAAATACATGATTGAAAGTCTGAATATATAGGTTTTCTGATTCAAACCAAACAAAATGACGTTACAAAAATTGGGAGATGCTCCAATAATCAAGTCGACTATTTCTTACAAATATATATATATTTTTTTTATTAAAGGCTGGAAATTGCGAGAATGTATAATACTGACAGACAATTCAGCAGTACAAGGTTCATTCTTTCAGTTTTTTTCTGATTTTCTAAAGCTGGAAATGCTAACATAATTTAAGCTTCGAATGAGAAGAAAATAATTGTAGACATGTTGCGAAGTAAATTATTTGATGAACCATGATGAACTGAGCATCACTGGCAAATAAATTGATCATTTCCTATGACATTTGCTTTGATGTGAAACATGCTTGAAACTGTCTATATATACTATTAGTACGACAAAGACAAACACATTTTCACCCGCTTGACTTGAAAATCCTGCAGCCAGCTAAGTCCAAATGACTGAAAATTTCCATTATCTAATTTACAGCTAAAATGGTTAATATATTGTTCATAATACAAATAAAAATGGTATAAATGCTATGAAAGGAACAACTTTGCCAGTCAACACGAGACATTGAGCCAATGTTGGTTTGATGTTGGTCCATTGTCTTCGACACTGGCTCAACATAAAATTAACAATGGGTCAGCTTACCGTGATTGCTGGGTGGTTACCCACTGAATTCTTATTCCCAAGTGTTACACAATTATTGCAGACTGTTTTGTTGACAAATAACACAAGTGGAAAAAGGTAATGTTTAGCATGCTATTTTCATCAAATCCTAAATGCCTTGATATCAATTGTACCACATTCACTATTTCTCAACAATACACGGTATGTATTAGTCATTGCAGTTGTGAAATGCCAATCACTGTAAGTTGTATTTTTCCGCACAGATGAGTTTCTCCTGTTGAAGTGGTCACAGTCAGGATCTAGTAAAATCTGTCTAAACCCTTAGATAACCTCAATACTTCACCCTTTAACCGCCAAGTTATTTAATGGAAATTTTTACCCACTTGAAGGTGTGTCTCGCTGACGCGATCCACAACTTCAAGAGGGTGAAAATTATTCAGATTTGACAAAATGGAGGGTAACTATTTTAAAATCTTGCTGGTTGGTGTCACTTTTTATCTTTAAGAACTTTAAAACGTGATACTTAATGTGCTAATACAAATCCCCAAAAAAGAATATAATCTGGACCGGTGGTTAAAGGGTAAGTAGTCGTTTTCACGCTTTTTATTTGTCCTCCAAACAAACAATTGAAGGAGAAACAATTTGCTACACTGGTATATTTTGATCTCAATTTGAGGTATGTACGGTAATTTTCATGCACTTTAAGTTGTGGGTCGCATAAGCTAATTACAACTTCAAGTCGATAAAAAAGGTGAATTTGCTCAATTGAAGACATTGACCAATGTTTGACCAATGTTGGTCCAACATTGGCCAAACATTTGGTCAATGTCTTGTGTGTCCTGGGTTTTTATCCACTCGATGTTGTAGGTTGCATAAGTGAATTACAACTTAAAATGAATAAAAATGTCACTTCTGCTACTTGGATCTTTAAGGGTTACAACGAAATGTTGGGCGAGTATTGTAGATGGTGGCCCAGCAGTAAAACAATATCCTAGCAGAAGTTACTGTCCGCTGGCATAGAACAAACGTTTGAACAGAAGCGAGTTAACTCTTCATAATGCTTGGCTGGTATATTGCTAGTGGCTTCTGCGATACCGTCGTACAGAATCGGATATATGGCAAGACTGAGTGCACTCCTATTCTTCCCAAATCTGTGAAAGAAAGTACAAATAAATATCCATCAATTGGAAATCAGGGATCAACACTAACTGATCTCAAGTAGTAGCCCAAAGGGCCAGTTACTCTAAATAATTACTGGCCCTTAGCCTTGTCTTTCTAGTCCTAATGTACACACTGTATCAAGGGGAGTGGACTTTTTTCGTTAGCTCCTAGCGGCCAGTATCTCAGATGATTTACTAGCCCTTAGTGATTTTTACTGGCCTCGGGCCAACCGACCAGTGTTAGTGTTGATCCCTGCAAATGGTCCTTTATATAAACAGAGATAGATAAATAATTTGCAGTTCATTAATGTGAATTTTTTTTATGGTATACACTGTACATGTATTAAGTGAATTATCACATGACAGGGAGACCAATTGATGTCTGTCAAATTTATACATATTTTTAAAGAATCAGGTCTAAATGACTTTGATTTTATCAAAATTTATTTCATGGATATACATTGAAGGTATCATCAAGAATGACCAAAGGGGTATCTTGAATAGCATGCTTTAACATTATTAAGTTACTACACATGAACATTTATCATGTGATAACATTTATAATTGATTGTATAGAATGGTTATTATTATTTCTATTCAGCCTTAATGGATAAATGCTAGATTGACACAGGACTGGTATAATATTGGCCCAGCATTGCAGACGATGGGACAACATCCAACCAACACTGGGTCAATTGACAATGCAGTGTTTGAGGAGAAGTACATGATTCAGAATTGTATTGAATTTGTAGTTTTGAATGATCATTTTAAATTGTTAGACTAATTCAACAAGTATATTACAGAGTTTACAGTCAATTAGTAATGTCAACTTATGAGTTTTTTCACGTTTTATACCTCATACTGAAATACAGTCAAGTATGGTCTAGTAGCCTTGTGATTCTTGTCTCAACTAACCTTTTATTGAGCGTTTGACTAAGGGATTTACTAGCTGTAATTGTCCCGCCTGCAAATATCTGTAGCACCACAAGATTCCGCAACTGCAATTAAAAAGAATGATAGCAATTTTAAAATATGGAACAAAAAAGCAGGTAGCGTATCCCCGTGCATGCAATTATAAGTGAAAATCGACTGTTTTAGGCATGGCTCCAAAAATATATTATATATATATTCTTGTTCATTTATAAGTGCATGCACTTATTTTCAAATACTACTTACATGCACTTATATTAGTAAGTTACTACGCGCACGACTGTGTAACTCTAGACATATACTGGAGGTGAGAATAATATTGATATCTATTGACCTCATAGAAACCATTACTAGTATATGTCCATAATAATTAAATAATTTATTATGTTGATCGACAACACAAACTAAATTATTATTTTAATTTGTTAACGGGTAGATATGCGCGGTCAGGTCAAGCCATCACAGCGACAGTAAATGGGTGTGATTGCTGAAAAGGGTGGACAAATGAGGTGTGATATTACAGCTCAGGTAGTGTCAAAACCTATTGCCCTGACTCACTCCCACAAGTTAACTTCAAAGTAACAGTCAGTGATTACTAGCATTAGTTTAGTTTATGTGAATAAAACAATTAAGATCTCCAGGAATTTGAAGAAATTCAAAATGTATTTTTATGTTCAAATATATGTGCATGCACTTATTTTTGAAAACTAAGTGCATCTTCAAATATAAGTGCATCCTCCCTAATGCGCTGGCATACAGTTTGTACAATTTATAACCCCAAGAAAGTGATTTTCCTTGTAAATTACAATGTACATGTAGTACATTTAATTTGGGTAATAAAATTTCTTCTATCTAATTTTTTCAACACAGGTCTAAGGTAGTGGTTACCTGTTCCACCATGCGGATGACTTCTGCTTGCTGAAAATTACTGTTTCGAGCGATAATACATAATCGGCGTAGACTTTGGCAATGACCTAGTCCCTCAAATAATGCTGATGACAGGTGAAGGTGCGGCTGCTCTATTCTGTAGTAAATGAAACAAAATAATATATTATTTCCAATCGCCAAATCATTTTTTTCAAATCACACTCAGTGAAAAAACATAAAATTTGAAATGATAGGTAAACGAAAATAAGCCAATTTAAGACTTAAAGTGCTTAAAATGTCCACATCCGTCTTTAGGCTTTTCATGTGTCTTACCAATGACAAAATTTGAAAGAGAAATAAACATTAAATTTTATAGATTGGCATATCTCCTTGATGCAAAATGTATGATGGAAATAATTTTTTACAACAGTTTCACTGTATTAAATTTTATTCTAATAAATGCTCGGACTTTAATTAGAATATTCCCCCACAAATGATAATGGCTTTGTAGCTAATTGAAAGTGTGTGGACAAAAAAAATTATCATGTAGTGTCAAAAAGTCATATGCTACATGACTAATCTAATACAGGCCCTGTCAAACAGTTTTTTTAAGGTGTGTGGATTTTTTCAGCCATACTCGATCATTGTTATTCATCATCGATGATTATAATTGGTGAATCGAATGACCAATTATTGATTATAATGGATCATCAATCACATATGATCATCAGTACTAGACATGCTAAAATACCTGAGATCTTTGAGACAGCGGAACATTCCGAGGGCTCGTGTAAATGTCTGACCACACAGCGCAGCGCCCACAAACGCCAATGATAAACTCCTCAACTGAAGACATCTCTGTGCTATCGTCACCAGACACTGACCATTCAATAAACCTGTAGAAAAAAATCATTGTAAAATTTAAACGCAAATTTCAGCTTTAAATGATGAAAAATATATCCATGTATCCAACATGGGATTAAATGTCAGAATCTGATGTCTAAAGTTGATCCTCGCACTGAAAGATCAAACCTTTTGCAATGGCGGTAGACCCATAACATGGGCAATCAAATGAAACAGAAAGAGATAAAGAAGACATATATGATGTCCAATTGAAAAGACCCTCATGTCTCCATGGTTCATACCAAAATATTTCAGGTTCAGAGCTAAGTTTTAGTTAGTTTTAGGATTTTACAGAGTCAAAGAACATGCAAGTTGCTGGAATCCCAACCGGTGGCCATCTCAAATTGAATTGGTCGGACAAATGTGTTTTTTTGGGTGTTGGACTTGTCTGACAGTCTTATTTAGACTGTTTACAAAGAAAACTGATATCCTACCAGATAGATCAAGGTAAATAAATTGCTATAAATTGTGTGGTATCTGATAGTAGCTCATGGTACCCTTTACCTATGAAAAATTAAGCCTAACATATATATTACCTGGACAGCCAATAATACTGAGCTTCTGCAGATTTTGTAGTTGTGCAAGAGGCTCTAATGAGGCCTCACGAACAGACCGTGTTTCAGCACTACAATAATTCAAAGTAAAAAATATATTAGAAAATCTAATCTAACTGATGAAAAATAGACAAATTGATTTATTTTATTAATAGGATCAACACACAATTTTAACCATCTCAGTGACACCTTATTTGTTTTGAAATTAGCTTTAAAACATATCAAATACAGTTCAAGTAGCACAAGGGTTAATTACCTAACCATTTATCACTAAACCACTTTATCTATTTTTAGAGAAGGGTTAAATCTTCTGTGACAAGATTATATTAAAATACTGACCAAGGTGAAAATACTTGTTTTGGGTTGAGAAACTTATTTTTGTGAATAGCAGACACATAGTTGACCGAGGTGATTTCCACTTGTTGTAAGTCTGGGTTATTTTGTGCCAGAGTGAGCAGCAGTGGGTCTTGTGTTGTGGGCGTGGTACACCTTTGAGGATTTGCCCGAGAAGATGACGCAGGTTGTGGTTCACCACTCCTTTCTGGGGTCCACTCTTCATCCTGTGCATTCTGAGAAAGGTAACACAATTACAGCTTGACATCATGGATAACATACTTCAACCTAGAGCACTGATAGTAAATAGCATTTTTTATCAGCACTCGAGGGAACCAGTTTTTCTTAAGTTAAATAAATCTACCACACTGATATATACATGTCAACGTGACTGAATTTCACAAATTTGAATAATTTTTAAATTCATAAATTTCAGGATCACTGTATAGTTATTAGCAAGATAAAATATTTTTACCTGGTGGTCGAGACATCTTCGCTTGTGAGCAGGACCTTTACAGTTAGCAGCAGCTGAGCGCTTGCTGTGCCGAGGTTGGTGAGGATCCACCTCACATAATGTACATGTTGACAAAGCTAAACTATGCATACCTAAATCAAAAACATAATATCTAGCTGGCAATAGAGTAGACATGTGTAGACTTGATTCTCTTTCAAAACAATGCTTGGCATTTAAGTAATTAGAATAAATGATGCAACCAATAGAAATAAGTTATAAAATTGTTGTTTGATAGAATACAATTAATTTTTAGAACAGTGAATCAAGCTATAATAAAATTTTAAAGTAGTCATAAGGAGAGTGCTTTAACATAATAATTCTCTGTCCACTTGGAAGTTATGGATCATGTCAAATTTAAACAGGCA
Organism: Flabesymbios commensalis; assembly: GCA_964017125.1. Classification (NCBI taxonomy): domain Eukaryota; kingdom Metazoa; phylum Annelida; class Polychaeta; order Terebellida; family Flabelligeridae; genus Flabesymbios; species Flabesymbios commensalis. Next base: position 24,844,316 of record OZ024910.1, read on the forward strand.
GATCTATCCATTATGTAATACCTTACAAAATTGTTGAAAAAATGGATCAAAAAATGGCTCAATATAATTAGCAGTGCAAAGCAACACTACCTCACTCACCTTTCATATTACCAAGTACAGTTCTGATCATAGGGCCACCTAGTGGTAAATGCAGATGATGGTGTTCACCCGCCAGATTTAAATGCCTAAGATTAGGACACTGTTCAAAGAGGGCTTCCAGACCTAATGTACTAACACCATTTTCCTACGAAATGAAAAATTATTAATAGTAAAAGGATATCTACATTTCAATTTCAAAAGGTAAAAAAGGCAAAATAAAAATAAGTTACAAAAATGTCCAAAAGTGCTGGTAAAACATTATAAATATATAATTACCATATGAAATTATAATGTTACATCCCAATACACTTCTTTCAGTAGCATTATACTATACTAGCCATATAACTTAACAATGGACCATCACATAATTCCTTTAAAACCTGACATATCGTAAATAATAAAAGCAACTTATAATTTAAGTTAAAAAAAAAATCATAATTTAGTTTCAAGAAAATCCACTCAAACAGTAAATTATATAACATAGTCAAATGTGCAGTGAATTTAACATAAAATATGCCACTAATTTATTAATCAAGCCTTCTCAATACAGTTACAAAGCATTTTATCTAAATTAGTATTAATTGAACATTTTCACATGAAGGGCCTAGTCATATCCCATCAAACACAAAACATTGACCCAATATTGCTATAGTGTTGGTCCACCATCTAAGACAATGGACCAACATTGGTTCAATGCATAGAGGTTGCTGGGATGGAGAAAAGTTACCTTTGTATAGAGTATCTTACTGCAGCCAAATAGATTGATACTGGTCAATTGATTGCAGTTTGCAGCAATGTAACGAAGTTGGACATCTTCAAGTAAAGTCATACTACAATTGAGATGCTGTAGATGGGTCGCCACAGTCACATCTAGCACATCTGCTGGAAATTTCACTTTGGATCCCGATAGATCTAAATTCTTCAGATCTTTGACATTTTTAAGACAATGAAGAAATTCAGCTTTTTTGGAGAAAGCAGGGAAATTGACATTGGGCAGAAGAAGTGTTTCCCAATCCAGCTGAGCATTTGGCAGTTGGGATAATGTCCCATAAAACAACATCTGAGCTCCGGCATGGATATTACTGGTTATACACATGGACCTAATGTTTGGATGGTTTTCGGGTTTACTAATGATGGGGCGACATAGTTCCGGCATGGCCATACCAGCCGAACTAACACGTAGCTCCTCAAGGCTGTAACAGTAATCTATCAATGTAGTGTGCTCTCCTAAATATGATATCACCAAGACAGAAATCTCACATGACGAGTAATAGATATGCAAACGTTTGATATTAGCCAATGTATCTTTGGCCGGTGCAAACACATCCTTCTTGATGTCTGCAAACGAAGAAATACTGAAAGACAACGCAGTCAAATTGGATAGATTTGCAGTCAAATTAACCAGAGCATCCAGTTTTAATTTACATTCTATCACATGAAGTTCATGGAGGTTTTTGCACCTCCCAATAGCCCATGATAATGCTCTTTGGGGGAGCCAGTAACAATGATTAAAATCTAGTATATGTATGTGCTGATGTACACCTTGTACGTATTGTTTCAGGTCTTCTTCACGAATTCCATAACTACCTTCAAATCGTGAATTTCTGAAAAAACATCAGGGTAATCGTTAAAAGTTCAGTTTCAAAATTAGAAATTCAAATTTTCTGTCAGTTTTCCTTAACAAACCCCAGAAAAATATTGATCTTACTATGAGCTACAATACATACTGCATTATCCCTAATAAACTCACCCCCCTTAATAAACGCCCCCCCCCCCCCCCGTTTCTCATGTACCTTGAAAATTAGCTGGCTTGAAAAAATCTACCAGACACCAGCCTTCTGCGTGTAGCCGTGTCAACATAGTTGATCCACGGTCAGTGTGTTGTGAGTGTGGATGTAAACGCGGTATGCTACTGTTACATGTAGCATAGTTGTTGTACACGTTGTTTTAACACTGGGCCAACGCCGTACAGGTGGACCAGCATTGAATAACACCTGTGTGTGTTGGGTAAGTAATCGTTGAGTTGTGGCAGAATAACGACAGCGTGTCAGGTTTGCTTACAACGAAAGTAATGACTGTCCATTGCACTAGGTCAGTGATCATTGAGTCAGACAGATTTACAAGCGCCCCTGTTAAATTCCAGGCGTATTAATGCGACGCCAATGTATTAGGCTTAATGCTAAGTAAGATTTGAAGCCTCTGATGACACGAAAAACGTCTGCCCCTGTTTATCATGCTACCTCATGTTTTGGCTGTCAGCAGTTGGCGTCCACTGCATGGTCATCCAAATATGTGAGGCATGGATCGTGTAATACTATAGTAGCACTGAGACACGGGGATTGACACATGCTTAACCCCAGACGATCCAACCATGGCACTGGCCCATTAATGCTGTTGCAGCATTGAACCAATGTTGACAATGTTATCGCACATGTATACATGATGTCCCTGCAGAGATGATATACCACCATTTGATAAATGGCGGGCTAAAGCCGGCAAGAGTAGATGACGTCATCAGGCCGGGGACGGTCTGCTGTGGCAGACATTCTGATGCATACACACTGTGTGAAATTAGACGTAAATTTAATCAGTTAGGAATACGTCTTTTTAAAGCATTTATACAGTATGTCGCCAACGCATTTCTATTATTCTAATGTATCTAAAAACAAATACCATATTTAAATATCGTTGTGCCCAAATAAGAACATTCCAAAATGAAATATGATGGTAACCGCGTCGTCTAGCCTGCCTATATAGCGGGCCGTGGCTGCATAAGGTGTCAGCCTGTGTTAACACACCAGTTACACCTGCTGCCAGCGCGCACGAGTGGCGGCGTTAAGAGTCGATGGGGGCTTGCACGTGCAGTCAGTCCTCACCAATGTCGCATGGCTTAATGATGGCGCCGCGGCCGAATGCGGTGTGAAATACAGATTAACATTTTAGTGCACATAATAAACGCGCCCCTAACTTCGTCTCCGCGCCCGGCGCGTTTATTAGGGATATTACGGTACTTATTATTAATTCATATTGTAAATTGTAATTTAAAATTAATACTGGGTATACTGTTGATCTGGTGATATTCGTGAGGTTTTATTTTTCGCGAATTTCACGAGGACGAATTCGCGAATTCAAGAATCTCGCGAAAAGTATTTTTCTAATACCTCTACTAAAGAAAAATGAAAATTCGCGAATTATAATCTTTGTGAAAGGTTTCAAAATCAGAAATTTGGGAAAATTTAAACACGCGAAAATTATCGATCTACAGTATTATGTCAAGTATCTGTGATAGGTTTAATAAATGTGTCCATAAAAAACAGACTCGTATTCCCAGTGGTACAAAATTATTTGTGTGACATTGTTCCCCAAAGTGACACAATCAGGCTATAACCTTAGCATGAATGTTATCCCCAGTGATTCAAATATAGACAATGAAATTATATTTTTCAAAAGATTGTTCAGCCAAAAACTTCAGCTGAAAGTAAAACGGCAAATCTGCAATTAAGGCAAAGCATGCATGAATTGAATTATATATGACAAGTCTTAGGAAAAAATAACTGGACATCGATTCCTAGTAATAATTAGAGTTTGTAAAAAATGCAAAAAATGAAACAGACTTGTCCACTGCTCTATGAGAAAGCTCTGGAGGCCATCATTAAGGCTGTTTAGACAGAACAATGTGGTAATCTCTAAGAATTCAGATACCCGGGGAAAGGCTGCACTACTTGCCCAGGGTATAAGTAACGTGGGTGAAGTTTTGCTTGCCAGCCCTACGTTTCCTCATGGGGCTCACTGAGGGTAAAAATAGAAGTTTCCAAGCCATAAGGATGAAAAATTCTCAAACTGTTTCTTCTTCCATGACCCCCTCGTTGACTTTGCTACTGTTACATGTACTGTATTGCGGGGCACTCATTGGGAGCCCTGATTTCTCTAAAAACTAAAACTCTCAATAACGTTCATCTCAGTAGTTTTATCGAATTATTCATTCATTTATTTATTCATTTATTCATTCATTCATTCATTCATTATTTCATTTATTCATTCATTTATTCATTCGTTCATTTTTTTATGAAGTTATATGCAGATTTCAAAAGTTAGATCATATGACACATGGTAAACATGGTAAATGGAAAATATGACGTCCGTCTAAAACCAATTACACCAATTCTAGAATTCTATTATATGTCAAATGGTCTAGCTTTTGAAATAATAAATATAATTCAGCGATTTTACTACCGATGTTAGGACATGACTTGGAATTAATGGCATGTGCAAAATTTAAAGAAAATCGGTTCAGAATTAACAGAGAAATTGACAAAAAACATGCGCTTCAGATAATAATGTCCTAGACTATAATACCGTATGTAGTCTATAATATATTTTTTTTATTGGAACCCTGTCTGTCTGTCAGATTTTATCCTGGATCTGCCACTGTTGCTATAGTCGAATTCACATTAACCATGTTAACCGTGGTAAATGATTTTTGCGGATTTTTCTCAGTTAATTCTCAACCAATTTTCAGGAAATTTTACACACACTATTTTCCATTCATGTTGTGACTACCCTGAAAGTTTTGCGAAGTTTTAAGAAATATTTTAAAAGTTAAACCATTTGACATGTTGTAAATAAATAAAAATGTTGCCCTCTATCAACCCATTAGCTTCGTCTCGAAATTTTATTATAAATGGTCTAACTTCAACAATACTGCTCAAAACATCGCAAAACTTTCAGGGTAGTCTCGTCATGAATGGAAAATAATGTGTGTTGAATTTCATGAAAATTGGTTGAGAATTGACGTGGGAAATCCGCAAAATTCATGATCCTGGTTGATGAATTTAATGTGAATCTGACTATAAGTATAATGATCAACTTGAAATTGAATATACCCTGGGCCACATTCATTTTGGTATTTCTGGAGCGCATGCTTTTCGTCGATTTCTCCGTCAATTATGAACCAATTTCCTTGAAATTTAGCACAGGCAATTTTCAAGTCATATCCTAACGGCGGTAAAAATTTAGCAAAATTGTATTGAATATTTCAAATGTTAGACCATTTGAGATGTAATAAAATTCTAGAATTAGTTTAATTAGTTTAAAGAGGGACGTCATAAATTCAATTTACTACATGTCAAATGGTCTAACTTTTGAAATACTTAATATAATTTTACGAAATTTTCAGGGATAGACTATTGGGATGCGGACTTTCAGGTTAACTGGGGGTATAACTCATGATCAGAGAAGAAACACAGAAGAGGGAGAGGGACTGATCTAAGGGTGTGGCCCCCATTAAAGCAAAATAGGCGGGGGGTGTAAAGTAGATATAAAAATTAGAAGGTGGGAGGGGGTACGGGAGTGGGGAAATAGGTGGATGCTCGCTTCTCCAGGCTCATGGAGGCTTGGAGTCGCTGTAGCCCTGCGGAGCAGGTCACCACAGACAGCTGCGGAATTAGCTCGCAGCGGGTCGATAAGATTCTATTCTATTCTATTCTAGCCTCTAGGACTCTGCTGAAATATGATTTTTACAAAATTTCATGAAAATCGGTTGATAATTAACGGAGAAATCATCGAAAAGCATGCGCTACTGGTTGAATGTGGCCCAGGGGCAGGGCCAGGGTATAACAAAATATTTTGTCTTTAATGACATGAAAACCCTAATGAATTTGGAGTTTGGTTTTAAATTGCTAGGCTAACATTACACAATATTTTTAAAACAAATTAAACCCTGTCCCTGTCAGTGTCACTGACACAAACAGTGAGTGACACTGACAGTGACACTCAGCATGCTCAGTGACAGTATCAGCTCTCAGTCTCAGTGCTGACAAATTCCTGACTTTGACTTGAGTTGAGGCTTTGAGCCTTTGTAAAGTTTGTTTTTATAATGAGTAGGCCTAATGTTAGTTTGTAAAGCAGAGTTTGTGACGTTTACTAGCCTACTGTCATTAGATTAGCAGCTTGTTTTCAAGTCTGAGACGCCAGCAAAATAGAATGTGACACAGTGCACCTGTGTACTAGCTGTCTGAGTGTCTAAATCTAAATTCTAAAGAGTAAAAAAAGCTGAGCGATAATATAATGATTTCGCTAACCAAAACGACATATGGACAACGATAACTCGGCGAATTTGGGACCATTTTTACCTGACTAATGTTCTATCATCGCATAAACGTGAAAAGCGATCATTAACTAATGATACAGTTCTTAAATCTTCAAATCTTAGATACTGTAATACTTTTAATATCAGATCATCGGGAAAATGATCAAAAGGCCCGGAAGCCATGATGTGATGACCCCTTCACAGTCGGTAAAATCGTTACGACGAAAAAGATCATTCAGTCATTGACAGAAAAATGCCGAGGATTGATAAAAGGGCGGGAAACAGACTAAAAAGGCTTAGGCTTGGGCCGATCAGTGGGCTAAGCTATATAGCGCAAGAAACACAACAAAAAATATCGGTAGTTCTATGCTCTAGCTGTGTACGGGTCGACAGAAACCTTCACTCAGTTTCAAGTTCTGTTTCAGTCATGTTAAGGTTAGACACATGCCTTACATGCACTATTAATTATTATATAGTTTTAGCATTATCTACCATCTTCATCTATCCAGTTGTCTGCTACCGACAGACTCCTGGATATGACGCATATATAGCCTATGTGCTATACAGAGTATGACAGGGGATATAGCTCCATCCCTCCCGCTCTGGAATAGACAGTAAATTCACATGCGCACCCCCACCCCGGGGATGCATGATACTCTATACTAAGAGGACTGCATCACACTCCTACAGATACAGATACAGACCCCCCTCTTCCCTGGCCAACTCAGACATCAAGTCACAACCTGGACAAGTTAAACTGAGTGTGACCTTCCACACTGCCGACAATAAACTGGTGACGTCAAAATGAGTATATTCATTGTTGCTCGCACCCCTCCTTCTCAAACAGCTTTTCCAAACACCTGTAAAGGTAAAAGGTGAAGGTAAAAGGTCAAGGTTTAAGCATGGAGATAAATCTATCTCCATGGTATAGCCTAAGGATCTAAGGATGGGGCTATAAGCAAAGAAATTAGAGCGGGCTCTGGCCTAATTTTATTGTTTTAAATCCAGAGAACCTATAAGTGGGCCTATATGAGGGATTCTATAATTTTAAGCACCAGCACTGTCCGCACCTTGTAATATTTATTATTGAATGATTTGATTTAATTTGATTACATAAATGCAATGAATGACTCTTATTTTACAACATAGCAATATTACAACACAAAAAATTCCAACATAAATCTGTTTTTTGAAAGAAATATTATGTAAATTTAGCCAATTTTAGCCAAAAAGCCTTGTCCCACATTCTAAATCCCACATAAATAGGCGATTTATTCTAGACATCCTGTATTATATAGTATATTTGTTTCTGATATAATGTTAGTGCAAAACACTATCTATAAGATTATATACAAGTTTTTAAAAATAATTTAAAAACCTAATTATTTTACCACTTTTTATGCAATTTATGTCTTTCCCACGTTGCAGCGACTCTCCGTCCCGCTTAAATAGTTTTCAGGTAATTTCTATACTTTTTCTGACCAAAATATCACTTGTCTGGTGCAAAACAGTTGCGCGAGACCTTCATGCAGTTAATCGTGAAAAAAAGTATAATAAATGTGTTTTTGTATAGAAATAATGTAAGGTTTGTGCAAGTCTTTGGGTGAGTATTTTAATTCAACGTATCTCCATAACGCAATTTTTTACACATAAATACTGCAATTAAATTTTTAGCACCCTACAACCTCCAAGCCTACTACAACCTCATTTGAAAAAAATAACAAAAATAATCATATTATAGCATAATACATCTAGATGCTATGTACGATTTAGTAAAAAAAAAACGTCTCTCCATAACGCGTATTTTCTGTCTCTCCATAACAAAAGTAAAAACGTTATGGAGAGAAAAAGTAGTCACAAATTACCCTTTTACTCTTTAAAAATAGTTATAAACCTTTATGAATTTGGTATTTTAACCAACAAGTGACACTTGTTGAAATAGTAACGTTTCTTTTTGTCTTTTAAATTGTGTTATCATGTATATTTAGTATTTGTTTATTGTCACTCGATAACAGAAATAATTGTCGTTATGGAGAGACAATGTTTGTTTTTATTACTCTCCATAAGGGCAATAATCGTAACGGAGAATAATTCTTATTTCATTATTTAAGGGTTATTGTCATAAAGTGATTCTTTCTAAATTAAGTGATCAACATTATAATAGCCATGTTCAACTACTTGTTAAATATGGTATACTTTTGTAAAAGGGTCACTGAGAAATTTAAGTTTGCAAATTACTCCGGTACATAAATTGGTTTCTCCATAACGGTAAATTAGTCTCTCCATAACGGTAAGAAAAACTTAAATTGATAAAAATAAGCATTTAAAATTGAAATTAGGCTCTGCTGAAAACGCCACGTCAATAAACAATGCTAAGTTGACATGTGTTAAAATTTTTGACAATATTCAGACAATCATCAAGGAAAATATCATCACTGGTGCCTAAAATTATAGAATCCCTCATATTAGAATATGTCACTTCTCTAGAACTTAATTAGGCCTGGGCATATAGGCTAAGCAATAGTAGATAAAGAACACTAATTATCCAAATAATATTATTCCACATTTTTTAAATATATGTTTATGGTTTGGCCAAAGCCACCAACACAGATCCTTGTGTCCACCGAACTACTGGTAACGTTACCCCGGTACTTCAACCAGTAGGCTAGAATGTTTGGTAGGTAGGGGCCTATGGAAAACACTTTTTTAACTTGGTGACTTTCTTGGAGATGCTGATCTCAGTAACCAGACATATGCCAACATTGATAAAACATTAGGGCCTACAAATGTCATAGATAGTTATTGTCAGACGTATTTTTTTTTTCCATTCGGCCAAAGTCACCCCTCAGGGCCAAAGTCACCCCAGTTAACGATAGGCCTAGTGTTTGGTGAAAATATTATTAGTTTAACTTTAACACAGTGATTGTCCAACAGTCACAATGATCATCATGGTTGCCATACCATGTAGGGCCTACACTACCATCACTCACTGTAGACTGTATTGTCATGCAAATACTAATTCTAACATGGATTGAAAAAGGAGACCACAACGATGTAGGTACACGTATCCTACGTGTGGAGTTGCAGTTTTTTAATACACCACCCATGATAACTATTTCGCTATCGTCGTCAGATGGTAAAGAATAAAAATATATGACAATAGACAATAATAAACAATAGACAATAATATATTCAAACTATACAAAATATACAAAAAGAAACGATACATCTTTTATGCACACAATCATAAAGATTATAAACAATAAAAACCCCCATAAAAGCAGCAATCAAATGTAAAGATAAAAAATAATGAAAGATTCTTAAATATTGAACTAATTTTTTAATCACATTTGGATTTTGACTTGTTTTTAATCTTAAAAACGTTCGGTCGTTGGTGACAATATTTGGGTGGAAATTTGTTTCCTACTTCAGGTATGGTGGTTATACGCTGTCGTGTGTATATGTTGCCTCTCTGTTTTTTTTCACACAATTTTGATGACCACTCTGAAAGACCACCCTGTCTTACAACCTCTTACTATCGTGGTACCGCGGTACTACCCTGGTACCGCGGTACTACCCCTTTCTTCTTTCGCTTACCGCAACTAGTTGCCTATACCGCGATAGGGCACGACAGTGCGGTCATTTATATTTATTCTTTACCATATATGACGACGATAACGAAATAGAAATAGCTATACTGGTGTAGGCATACCGGTATTAGAAAACAAAACTGAAACACCACACACTATATACCGCGTTGTGATTTTCTTTTTCCATCCAATTTGACATCTGGGCCGGTGTCAACGAATATTAAGCATCCCCATATATTAGGCATCCCTGACAAGTCAAAAAGTCACGTGACTGTGTTGGCATGGGCAGAGAGTGTCTACGCAGCGGAAGTCACACAAAGGTGTCTTGAGCAATCCACCACACTTACATATTATTCTCTTTTAAAATGATTTAGTTTTAATACTTAGTTTTATTAGTAGCAAACATAGTTTTACACACTTAAAGTTGATCACGGTAACTAATGTGTTAGAAAGTATAATCCATATCCCAGCTAGTGGTCGCTAGAATACTATTCATTTCGAGACAAGAGGGGATGCTTAATATTGCAATAAGAAGAACAAGACAGATGGTGGAAAATTAGATTCCCCCGCCATGTTTTCTAGCCTATTAGAATAAAAACGATAACTTTCACATTGACATATTTAGATATAAGATTATATGTTAACGATCTTTATACAGGGAATGCTTTACAAGGTTAATACGTATAAGACATAGTTATATTATGCATCCCCTTCGCCATAGTGTAGCGTGGGCCGTTTAGTAAGAGCGCATACAGAGGGGGGTGCCTAATTTGCTGACAAGTACAAGCACGCCAACACTCAAGAGCTTGGCAAGTCGTTGCCAAATTAGACATCTCCGTCGTCCCGTGCGAGCTGGCTTGTATGAACAAACCAATACCATGGCAAACAATTTATATTTACTACTGGGCCTACACTTTATTATCGATTGTCTACAGAAAAATTACTACTAAGGTTGCGTTTTAAAAAAAAGTAATATAAAAAATATTTTGTCATGTCTTTTTCTGATTGGAAAATTTTATTCCACCGCAATCATTACGCAATGATAAGTTATTCCAGGTCTGTGCATATATATAACTTTTGTATAGAAATACAAAAACAAACTGGAGGAAGTGTAATCAAAACATGACATAGGCTACGTTTTAAAGCGCATTTTCAGATAGGTTTGTCACAACTTAACCCTTTAACCGCCAAATTATTCAATCTGAATTTTCACCCACTTGAAGTTGTGTCTCGCTGACGCGATCCACAACTTTAAGTGAGTGAAAAAAATGTATTCAGATTTGACAAAACGGAGGTCAACTGTTTTCAAATCTTTCTGGTTGATGTCACATTTATCTTTAACATATTTAAAATGTGGTACTTAATGTGCTAATACAAAATGAAAACCCGAATATATGCGGCACCGGCGGTTAAAGGGTTAATGGATGTTCTTCAAATTTGTACAGACATGGATTGGTTCACAGCAAACACGATCCATAGACCCGATGTTGGCCCAACGTCTACGACATCATGGCAGCATTGGGTCTATGTATCGTGTTTGCTGTGGGTTCAATAGCCAGGCATAATCCTCCTAATAAATAAAGTTCCCATTTAAAATACGCTTACACCTTAAAATACATATCGTTAACTGATCATACATATCATATACCGCCGATGACCACATTGAGTCACCCCTTGATTCCCAAAGACAATTATTAAATTTGACACAAAAAACTTTTCATAGTTGCAATTATAAAATTCTATATCAACATCACGTGGAAAATATTTGTAGTTCTCAGATAATTAAATGTATTCCCGTATTTAATTACTGTTATCCGCTGTGCCCATGGTACCCGTGGATACATTATAGACAATACGCGTTAATATACAGTCATGGGCTCACAAGTGTTAATTGCGGCGGGGTTTCAAGAAGGGGTGTTATCACTGGTATACATTGGGAGTATAATTTAATATATATTATTTAAATATGAGACAACATCTATTTCAGTGTTTTACAGATGGCGAATTGAAACCCTTTCCATCCAAGAAAAGGAGAAAGCGTGCAGCAAAGCTTACTCAGAGAGTACAACTTTACTGTACTTGTAAAACTACAAATAAATCGGACACTATGATTAAATGTTGTTCCTGTGAAAATGTATTTCATAAAAAATGTATTAACCTTGCTGAAGACGCTTCTTATTATAAATGTAATAGATGTTGATAATTTAAAATGAATGTTGATAATATTATGTAAACTATTTTGTTCTTATGATATGTACCTTGTTACCTTGTTATCTTACCTTGTCCTTTGCCTTGCATTAAAATTGTACTTTTAATATTGTGATGGTCAGTTTTATATGCTATTATGAACAACGCTGATTATGATGCTTAATAGCACACAAATACGCGTTAATTATCTTCTTTTATTTATTTATTTAGTGTCAAGCCATGGTAACTTTATTCACATGTGATATATTTGGATCACATTAGTGCAATATATTGCTGTAGCAATGCGATATTTCTATTTGGAATGTCAAGTATAGGTAGGTAGATATTTATTGATGACGGGAAGTCTATGTAAACGTATGCTTCGTTAAAAGCAAATAAAAACCGACATGATATATTGCTGAAATATCTGTCTAATTACGCTCCCTGAATTTTAATAATTTTGTGTTTTTATATTTGCTAATAGTTTCGGTAACATTTTATTATTCTATGCGATGTTAAATTTAGAAGCGACTTGCTAAGCCAGCGATATTAAGCTCCCCCCAACCAGGACTGCCACCACACTGTGACCAAGGGGATGTCTAATTTGACAATGGCTTGTCAAGGTCTTGCCAGGGTGTTGGAATGCTTGTACCTGTCAGCAAAATTAGGCACCCCCCTGTATGCACTCTCACTAAACACGCCACGCTACACTATGGCGAAGGGATGCCTAATCTAACCAAGAAATCCTTGATCTAACTATATCTTATATGTATCATAGTATATATTCATTATATACTTTTCTTATATTTTTTGTTGCCAAGGCCTTATAATATAAATAACACATAATATGGTTTGAATTACAGTTAGTGTAATATAATAATGTGGTATTTTTTACTTAAGAGTATCAATACTAACTTTCTGATAAATATTGGTAATATTCACAAGTGAAGTTCATAAGTGTATTATTAAACAATGATGAATGACATTTCCATTCCAATTTACTAAATAGTATTTATTAGGAATTAAAATGAATTAGTGTATTATTTAATTTAAGATTGCTGTGATATTAGTATGATTATGCCTGATGAATTTCAACAAGTGTGTGTATTACATATTTGATAATAGATTTGTGTCCAATTTTATCATTGATTGCAATATTGCAATCGCAGAAGTCATGTAGGCTTTTTCTTCAACTAGCAATTAAATATATAATATATACATCTGCTGATCATTTACCATGAGACACACAGCTGTCTCACTATGACCACATTAGGTGCTTTCTTGCGCAGAACCGGAAGGGAAGCCTAATATCGAGGGGATGCTTAATATGGCGTGACACCGGCATCATAATGTGATCCCCGGCATCCCGACGTGGTACCCTGTAACGCTGATTCCTACACTTCACTCTTTCTAACATGGTGTCATGTGGGATACCCCAGCAAACACAAGACATCTAACCAATGTTTGGCCAATATGTTGGTTCACCGTCTATCACGCTGGCCCAACATTAATTAAACATTGGGAGGATGTCTAATGTTTGCTGGGATTCTTTCTAACATAGTGCCCTGCTTTCTAGTGAGTCGTCAACAAACGCATATATAGCTGTGTTTTGAAAGCATACTCGATCCTGTCTACCTTTTGATAATTAGCATCAGTTGACCTTCTTTATAGCGATTCTTGTCCAATGTCTGCCGAAAATTGTGGGCAAAACTGAAACGGAATTTATCTAAAACCTCCAGAACGCTTCCTTGAGCCTCTCAATATTTAAACTTGAAAGTAAGTTTAGAAAATAAAATCTAGAGTCTTAACATTCATTCATTCATTCATTCATTCATTCATTCATTCATTCATTCATTCATTCATTCATTCATTCATTCATTCATTCATTCATTCATTCATTCATTCATTTATTCATTCAATTATTCATTCAATTATTCATTCATTTATTCATTCATTCATTCATTCATTCATTCATTCATTCATTCATTCATTCATTCATTCATTCATTCATTCATTCATTCATTCATTCATTTGTTCACTCACTCACTCACTCACTCACTCACTCACTCACTCACTCACTCACTCACTCACTCACTCACTCACTCACTCACTCACTCACTCACTCACTCACTCACTCACTCACTCACTCACTCGCTCGCTCGCTCGCTCGCTCGCTCGCTCGCTCGTTCGTTCGTTCGTTCGTTCGTTCGTTCGTTCGTTCGTTCGTTCGTTCGTTCGTTCGTTCGTTCGTTCGTTCGTTCGTTCGTTCGTTCGTTCGTTCGTTCGGTCGGTCGGTCGGTCGGTCGGTCGGTCGGTCAGTCGTTCGTTCGTTCGTTCGTTCGTTCGTTCGTTCGTTCGTTCGTTCGTTCGTTCGTTCGTTCGTTCGTTCGTTCGTTCGTTCGTTCGTTCGTTCGTGCTCGTGCGTTCCTTTGTTTAAAGGCTCTCTAAAGACCAGTCCATAAAACATAAAAGCCTACTCTGTACGAAGTAACTCGTCAATATATTTTAAGTGACTTTTTTAAATACCAGATTGTTCGACAGGTCCGTTTAAACCCAATGCACGGGGCTGACTTTTTTTTATCGACAGATAGTTGGCCGAGATTGTTTTCAACTTCTGCTGTTTCCAGTACCTTTTGCAATTTCGAAATACGATATTCCGCCCTAATGTTAGTTTAGCAGACTGCCACCAGATCTAATGCAACACTTGGCTGCGTTTGTGTTAACTAAAATGTAAGCTAAGAAAACGAAATAGAGTGCCAGCCGCGGCCCGTCGAGCCCTGATTGTAGGTGGCGACCCCAATCAAATGATCCGTGGGCATTACATTGTAGTCATATAACTTTTTGATGACTCACTCAATTGTTTTAGATAGGGCGTGGGTGGGGTGGGGTTTATCTCATCTAAAATATCGTATTTTAATTGGTTCTATGGCCTCCTTTACTAGAACTAACAGATAAAAAACTGGCAATTTTCTGTATTTGGTCATGCTCTATTTATCGCCCCCCCTTGAATATGAAAGGGTGTATATGCCACTTTACAAATACACCCTTTCATATCCAAGGTGACAATATATTCACCCTTTCAGGCCTACTGCTAAATCCATATACATTAGGTTTCAAGCATAATTATTTCAAACCAAATAAAAAGTCACTCAATTTCCGCGATGAAGCTGGAAATTGTGTCAGCAATTCCAGCCTCAAATCAATGGCGCCGACTTTTAAAATTATATACTAAATATGGAACAGTGGTTGTATTTTTAGCGCTTGTGGAAATGCCAAATAGATATAGCTAATTGTAATTAAATATTCATACACTGTAAAAAACAGGAATATTGTAGCACTTGTAATAAATATATGTTACACACAAACTTTTATCAATTTTTTAGTATAAAATTGGTCAAATGTTGGCTCCTAAGATCAATGGTTTTTCAGTTAAGGCTGCAAATATTTTGTTAACATAACATATATTTGAGACTAACTATACTGTTTCCAATATATTACTCAATTGTGATTCTTACCAAATTATTATAGCTAGGTCAGTGTTGGGTGTAACTACATACAAAGCTCGTGTGCATGCTACATAGATAAATAAGTAAAAATGAGAGAAACAATGGCTTTCTGGCTGTCAGTGAACATGATAATGCCTCAGGCTACCCCCTCCACTGCCTGCCTGCCCATCCAGCAAAGACGAGATGCTGGACCAATGCTGGCTTAATGCTGGCTTAATGCTGGTCCACCGTCTATGACGGTGGCTCAGCATTAAGCCAGCCTTGGTCAGCATCTCGTATTTTCCGGGCGGCCATCTCACTCCGGCACTGTGCCATCTGAGTCAAGGCGATCTTCACCAAGAACTTTCTGCACGGTCACATCTCCCATGTTTGTACTGCAGCCCCTCTTGTGGATGCCTGCCAAGCCAATCTTGCTTTAACTCACATATCATAAGGATACTTACGACTATAATATTACCTGAGACACTCGGAATAGGAAGTTGACAACATCACGATGTTCAAGCCACTACTCATCACGTATTTACATTTTCTGGTTTTATTTGGATTTACTTGGTATGATTCCTTCGCAAGCCCTGTCCAGCGTGAGTAGCTTAATTATGGGAATGATACAAATGTAGATTGTATGAAAAATCATTTTTTAGGCACAAAGTCAACCCTTAAGCTGGTTTTAAAAATGCTAGTTACAGTAGGCCCTATATATATCTTCCCAGCTACAATAATTTAATCCCACTTTTTTCAATCTGTCCAGTACACGTTTTTCGCTCATACGGCGCTTATTTGGGTGAGGTACACTGTGTCATTATTTCAGTCAATGTAGGCCTTTTACATTTACATATATTTTTAATAATCAAATGTCAAACTTTACTTTGATTGTGATCAATAATTTCATATTAAATTTGATTGTAACATTCTAAAAAATGTCATTTAACCCTTTCACTGCCAAATTATTTAATTGGAATTTTCAATCATCTGTAGTTGTGCCTCGCTGACGCGATCTATATCTTTAAGTGAGTGAAAATTATTCAGTTTTGACTAAATAGAGGATAACTAAATGTATTTTCCCATCTTACTCATTGATTTCACGTATCTATAACACGCTTAAAAGGTGGTACCTAATGGTAATAAGAAACTGAATATAATCGGGACCAATATTAAATGATACAGACTTACAAAGGAAAGTAACACTAATTAACTGTTCATTTGTCAAGTAGACAGCTGCTGCTACATATTTTTGCATAGTGCTATAGATTAAGTGATGATGTAATGCTTCATAAACAAGATGATGTTTCATAAAACATGTTAAACATATTGTGTGACGTTGTTTAACATTAATAGATGTACAGAAATAAAATAGTTTCCTTCACCATCTGATCTTCTAGCAGCCCTTTAACCATTAAACCGCCGGTCCCGATTATATTCGATTTTTTCGGTTTTTTATTGGCTCATTATAAGTACCACTTTTTAGACACACTGAAAATGAAAAGTGACATTTATCAGCAAGATTTGAAAATTTTTTCAAATCTGAATAATTTTCACTCATTTGAAGTTGTGGATCGCTTCAGCAGGTCACAACTTCAAGTGAGCGAAAATTCTTATTAAATAACTTGACGGTTAAGGGGTTAAAATACTTTTCATAAAATATTACAATAAGAATTTGGCATGGAATTATTGATTACTATCAAACAAGAGTTTGACATTTGATTATCTATAGTAGATATACATGTAAATGGCCTACGTTAAATGAAATGATGACACAAAATGACACAAATAATGACACAATGTATCTCACTTTAATAAACCCAAGATGAAAATTCCTAGTTTGGAGTTTGTAGGGTTAAGTGAGAGATACGTCACTTTGATTGATAGGGCACGATATGTGGGGATGTGAGCTGAACGAAGCCCAGTTTGTTTTCTATCCTTCTCTATGCAATACTGAATATACATTTTTGCCACGTATGATGTTTAGCCTAATTAGTCCAATACCAAGCCGAGCGATTGAATCGATTGGCATAATGTAATTGACATTGAACTATTGCAATTGTACATGTATACTTATAATAGTAAGCTAAAACCTTCTTCATACTCATATATGTTGTATTTAAATGATTTACAATATAACTAAAATTATTTACCATACTATTAGGCTATTCTTACTGCATTCTTCACTTTGGTATCCAAAATGTGCGCTATAAATGTAATGGACGTGACAGTTTTCACGTACCATCAAAACAGGTTAAAGGTGTCCAACACAACACCTGTCCTAGCCGGGTGATAAATTATAGCCTCACCAAATAAAACTGGAAAACAATAGGCCACAAAATGTAATGCATCCTATAGCATCAAAGACATGAAATTAAACGGTGTACCCGCCAGCACACAAGAGACATTGATTCAGTGATGGTTCAAAGTTGTTCAAACGTCGCGACACATGGCCCAACATTAAAAGGCTACTGCATGGATGTCTCGTATCAGGCCCGTATTCTCGTAAAAGTTACGATATATCGTAGGCTTCGGATTGGTCGAGATGGCCATCTCGACCAATCGAAACTCAAGCCTGCGTTATCGTAACTTGTG